>JBBPBX010041051.1:18260-29056 GCA_038048925.1 Garcialebias charrua
TGAAATGATTGGGGAGAAATGACTCTTATTTGTCATTTATTTTCAATACAGTACTTTGACGTGAAGCAAAATCCTAGGAAATTAAAACACATTCTGCTAAATCTAAATTGATTTGTCCACTTAAAAAAAAAAAAATGAAGTCAAAAATTTAAAACAGCTGTTTGAATGTGAAAGCAAAGTTTGAACATACAGTATTTAGAACCGGACAGATCAATAAGGTAAAGTTGCTCTGTCGGCTTCTAAAAGCCAATATTGTTTTAAAAGCAATATTGACCAGAGTACTGTGTCTCAAATAACACCAAAATACAGATAATTCAGATAAAACCTGTAAAACAAACAGAGAAAAGTAAATCTAGAAGTTATTTTAAGATGTTAGAATGACTTCTGTCTGTTGCAGCAGCTAAAAAAGAGACTGTGGTGTTAAAATGTGTACAAGAGGATCCATTAATTAAAGAAATTTAGGCCAAAAGGTTAAAGAAGTAGATCCTTTAAAGCATATAGTTTTCTACATTTGCCTTATAATCTATCTGTTTTGCTACTTTGACATATTTTTTTAACTTGTTTTTAAAAAAAAATCTGTATGCCTCTCTTATGATTATATTGTTGTCGCTGTTGTCATCACTCTTTGTTGAAACCAGGTCTCTCTTGTAAATGAGTCCTCGGGGCTCAATGGGATTAACCTGACTAAATAAAGGTTGAATATACAGTATGTCAAACTTAAGGCCCGGGGGCCAAATGTGGCCCTCGTTGACATCTTATCTGGCCCCCAAGATGTTATTTTAAATGTAAAATACTTTTATCACTTTAATTTTTTCAGTAATCTTCAATTATGATGTCAATAGTGCAACAGAGAACATCAAATGAGACCAATCAAACTCTTGCTGAGAACCTGCGAAAGATGATGGGTATCTAACTTGAGTTAATGTAGATTCTGAAAGTGGCCCTTTGTTTGAAAAATACCGTAATTTAATTTTGGCCCCCTTTCGTATAAGTGAGTTTGACACCCCTGCCCTCGTTCAGACCTGTTGCTTACTGTCATCCTTGGTGATTGGACTGTGTTCACACTCAATCCAAGTGTGAACAGCCTCAAAGCAGATTCAGTTTGTCTGAACACGATCTGTCCTGAGCCGAGCTGCAGAACCTCCCAGTGAACAGACAGTCCAAGATGCAAAACACTGCCTTGATGTTCAGCTGTGTAAATCAGCTGATAGCTGTCGGCACACCACGTCACTGTGGTGGATCTTCACCAGGTCAAAACGTTCAGTCTTTGCTCCAACATGGTGGCCTGTGATGTCACTAACCACTGTATGCTCCTTTCATTGTCTGAATGTTTCTGAAGCATTCACTGTTGTGATCCATTTTTCTTATGTACGGTTTTCACTGCGACTCTCGTCCCACAGTTTTCAAGCCATTTCAATATTCATAAATCAAAATGTCCAGCTCTTTCAGCACAATCCTGCTATGACTTTTGGTATTGGTGCAACTTTAGCTTTTTGAAAAAAAATTCCTCATAGGAAATGAATTGAGCTCATTTTACATCACTCAGATCTTTAGATCTGTTTACAACCTTTTGCTGCTCCTTTCACATTCTGTTCTGGTTCAGCTTCTTGCAGATTCCTTGTGCAAAAAAATAATTCTGATAATTTCAGCTGGGTTTTTTCCAGCTGTTTGTTTCAGCTGTTCCTTCTGCTAACTACAACATTTGTGTGCTTCTTTTAACTTCTTTCTGCTCCTTTAAGCTTGTTATGCTCCTTTTAGTTTATTTCTGCAAGTTGAAGCTTTTTTCTGCTGTTTCAGCTACTATTTAGCTGTTTTATGCTAATTTTAGCATTTTCTGCTGATTCCACATTTTTTTACACTCATTTCAAAATTTTTAGCCCAGTTCAGCAAAAATGTTCTCTCTCCTATTCCTTCTGGTAATTTCAACTTCTTTATGCTTTTTAAGCTACTTTTCAGCTGTTTTTGCTCATTTAAGCCTTTTTTTCCACATGCAGGTAATTTCCACTTTTTGTGCTGATTTATGTTTCTTTCAGCCTAATCGGACAAAAGTGTTATTTCTTCTTTCTTCTGCTAATTTAAACTTGTTCTACCTTTTCAGATATACCCTTTTTAGCATTCTTAGCCAATTTCAGCTGTTTTCAGCTAAATTTAAGTCTTCCATGCAATTTCTGCTACTGTCAGCCTAATTAACTTTTTTATACTAATTTCCGCTTGTTATGCTCTTTTCAGTTTTTTTCTGCCAGTTTAAGCTTTTCCAGCCATTTCAGCTACTACTTAGCTGTTTTATGCTAATTGAACTTTTGAGCTAATTCCACTTTTTTTTAGCTCATTTCAGTTTGTTTTGCTTGCTTCTCATAGTAAGCTTCCTTCTGCCTTTCAGCTACTTTCAGCCATTTTTTTGTGCTAATTTCAGCTTTTTTAGCTAATTCCCTAAATCTGTGCTAATTTCTGCTTATTTAAAACTATTTCAGCAAATATGTGTTCTTTCTTCTGCTAATTGGTTCTTTCATCTGAGCTATATCAGTATGTTTTTTTAAACAAATTTCAGCTGTTTCTTAGCAAGTTTTTCTGCAATAAGCATTCACACTGCATTTTCACAGGAAATGCAATTTCTGTAGTTTCTCTTTTTGCACATGTCAAGTGAAAACTCTACAAATAAATGACTCAAATCGCTCTGAACCACATGTCAACACAGTTCATATCACAGACCTGCTGATGTCCAGATGTTTGCTCAATGACAGCATGACTGTGTATCGACATCTACAGTTGACGTCCAATATATAAATAAAAAAGCATCTTTTGATGTACACATTTAGACGAGCAGGTGTAAACCCTACCGTTCAGGTCTGAGCACTTGCAACCAAATCCCCCCAAAAGAATTTAAATTATGAGGCATGACCAGGCACTAAATGCTGCACACGATGCCTCTCAGCTTTATTAAAAGATCGGGTGTTAAACTGCAGGGAAACGTAGCATTTTTACAAAACGAGCAGACAAAAGAACCCAGTTTTCCCACCAGGAATGTGTCAGTGAAAGAAAATAACCAAATGTACAATTATGGATGGAAACAACAGGATTAAAATATTTCTTTTGGAAAGCTATGGTAATCCTAATCCTATGACTCAGTAGGGCCTCAAAAACACCTGATTGGTGGTGTGTGTGTGTGTGTGTGTGTTTGCACATTCCTCTCTACCTGTTCTGGATCAGATAACATCACTGCCTTCTTCCTTTTGCACCTCACTACAAATCACGAGACAGCAGCTGGGACTTGCCTGCTGCTCCAGGGATGTCTTCGCTCGTCCCACACGCCTCTCTCTGCCTCTGAACGACACGCTCGCTCGTTTATTTTTTGCCACTTCCTGTTTGTTTCTTTTGATGGCTGCTAAATGCATCTGTTGTCCCAATGCAGAGGAGCCCAGGGCCGTTCCACTGTCGACGGCCAACCTGGCAACGACTTTGGCCTCTGCGGAGGAACTGTGGAGCTCCGTCAGAGACCAGGCCGTCAGACTGAGGATGGAGAGCTCGGGTCCGGGCTCGGAGACCCCCGTCACCGTCCACCAGATGTTTCTGGAGACGGTGGAGAGATACGGGGATCATCCAGCTTTGGTGTCCAAGAAGGACGGCCGGTGGGAGGCCCTGACCTGGAGGCAGTACTACGAGCAGTGCCGAGCAGCGGCTAAAAGTTTCCTCAAGGTGGGTGGATTTTTGGAAATTAAATCACATTACTGCATTACCGCGTTTAAATACTGTGTATTCTGTTGTGGATCCTTTGATCTGTCCACGCAGGCAGATTCATCCCTGCTGCTTGCACACCCAAACTTTCAAACGAATGATGTGTTTCAGGAGCTTAGAGCAAATAATTAATCTGGTGCTCTGAAGTCAGGTGACTGATTTAACCAGACCTTTATCGCCCACCGCTGAAGGCAAGAACTGAGCAATAACGCCTTTGCCTGTGACAGTCAGCAAAATATCTCCTGAACCACTGGCTGGATTATTCATTCATTCAACCTTTATTTAGTCAGGTAAATCTTTTGAACCTCATGGGCTCATTTACGAAAGCGACCTGCTAAAACTAAAGAACAATGAACAGCAGTGATAGAATTTCATTAAACAATAAACAAACAAACAATAAACAATAGAAAACAAAAAGAGAGAAAAAAACAAAAGATTTTTTTTTTCTTTTTTTAACAAAGTATCAAAAAACTAGCAAAACATTATAAGGTAGACGTATAAAATCAAAGACAGGAACAAATCTGCATTGGTTTTTGCCAGGATTCCAACAGATTCTGAAAACCATTTAGAGAAGTCAAGGTCGAGAGCTTCAGATCTTTTTGTAAGATATTCCATGAAGCAGGAGCAGAGTAGGAGAAGGCCCTTTTTCCAAGTTCAGTCCTCACTGACGGAACACTGCAGGTAATCATGTCCTGAGAGCGCACACTGTAGCTGCACTCACGCAAAGACATGTAGGAGGAGATGTATGAGGGCAGCAGACCAAGAAGTGATTTAAAGATGAAAATGTACCAGTGGAAGAGTCTGCGTGAGGTTAATGATGTCCAGTTAACCAGTGAATACAGGGTGCAGTGGTGGGTACGATAATCACAACCAGTTATGAATCTTAGTGCACCATGATAGACCACATCCAACATCCGCAGGGTGCTTGTAGGAGCATTCATGTAGAGAATGTCACCGTAATCAATGGAGGGAAGGAAAGTCACAGATACAAGGCGTTTCCTAACATTCAGTGTTAGACATGATCTGTTTCTGAAAAAGAAACCCAGTTTAACTTTCAATTTCTTCACTAGGTTTTCCACGTGGAGTTTAAAAGAGAGATGTGAATCGATCAGGATACCCAGATATTTATAGGAATCAACAAACTCAATAGGGACACCATTTGAAGATAAAATCAGAGGAGGATCTGCTGGAACCGCCTTCCTATTTGAAAAAAACATCCCTTTTGTTTTATCAGCATTTAGGACAAGTTTGAGACGGAACAAATCTGACTGGATGATGTCAAAAGCGGATTGTAGTAACTGGAAAGCCTTAGCTACTGTTTTAGCTCGGCAATAAACAACTGTATCATCAGCATAGAAATGTAAGGATGCATCAGGGATGCAGTGACCTACATTAGCTATGTAGATTGTAAAGAGAGTTGGTCCTAAAACTGAGCCTTGTGGTACACCATTTTTAACTGTTAAATAGCTGGAAGAAGCACCGTTATGTTGAACACATTGCCTCCGATTGGAAAGATAGTTAGAAAACCAACCGATGGTGTGATCAGAGAAACCGATTTCTGAGAGCTTATGACACAGGATGTTATGATCCACAGTGTCAAAAGCTTTAGACAGGTCTAAGAAAAGTGCAGCACAATAGTCCTTAGCATCCAATGCTTCAACAACATCATTCAGAACCTTCAGAGAAGCAGTTGTTGTGCTGTGTTTTTTCCTGAAACCAGATTGATGAAGAGGTAAGATGTTAAATGAGTCCAGATAATTTTTGATCTGAGAGTTTATCAGTTTTTCTTGAACCTTGGCTAAGATGCAGAGTTTAGAGATCGGTCGATAATTGTTCAGTGAGGTGGGGTCACCTCCCTTCAGCAAAGGAAGAACAAAGGCTGTTTTCCAAGCATCCGGAATGGTGTTTTGGCTTATGGATAGATTAAAGATGTGGGTCACAGGGACTGTGATGATATGAGCAGCCAGCCTTAAGAAATAAGGTGGAAGTTCATCTGGACCTGCAGATTTTTTAGGATCAAGATCATTTAACAGTTTATTTACCTCACTGACTGAGAATGGAGAAAAAGAGAAGGTGTGATTAACAGATGGTTGGCTTGTAGGAGGGATTTGATTTGTTGAAGTTTGATTATTAGATAAAGTGGCCGATTTTCCGTTTGTAACTGTATCAAATAAAGAACTAGAAGCAACAAAATGTTTATTGAAACAGTTCAGGATCTCGTGCTTATTTGACACAGGAACAGAGTCAACAAGAAATTGTGATGGGAGGTCAGATGATTGGGGGGTGCCTGAGAGAGATTTAATGGTTTTCCAGAATTTTTTAGGATCGTTTAGATTTTTGGAGGTCTGAGATAAGAAGTAGTTACGTTTTGCAGCTTTAATGGCAGTTGTGCATTTATTCCTTAGCTGCCGAAATTTCAACCAATCAGTGTCTGAGTGTGATTTTCTTGCTGCTGCCCAAAGATGATCTCTCCAGTGCAGGAGATCAGCTAGTTCAGGAGTAAACCAGGGGCTGTCACGGCCCTTTATCCTGAACTGCCGGAAAGGAGCGTGTTTGTTTACAAAGTAAATGAAACTACCATGAAAATAGTTCCAAGCGGTGTTCACGTCATTGATTTGTAGGATACGTTGCCAATCAAAGTGGGATAGATCCCAAAGGAATGACTGTTCACAGAAACGTTTCAAATCCCTTTTTTGGATTATTCTGGGCTTAGCAGGTGGAAGTTTAGTAGATCTAAGAGCTGCTATTACGGAATGATCACTCAAAACGTTAGCAAATACACCTATACCAGGAAATTTGTGAGGTGCATTTGTGAAAAACAGATCTAAGGTGGAAGATTTTTCGGGACATTTTAAGTTTGGTCTGGTGGGAGAATCGATAAGTTGTGTTAGATTGAGAGATAGGCAACATTCCCTGAATTTATCACAGAGGGGGGTCGACTTATTCCAGTCAATGTTGAAATCTCCTGCCATAACAATCTCATTGTGTTTTAAATTTCCTATGAATTCAGTCAGGGAGGATAGAGCTTCAGGTGTTGCGGAGGGGGGACGATAACAACCTACAACAGTTAAGGGCTGACCTCCTTTCAAACTGATGTTCACAGCTAAAGCCTCAAACTGGTTTGCGATTGTTTTTTTAGACGCAATCGTGGCAGCCAAAGAGTCTCTGATGTAAATAGCGACTCCACCTCCCTTTTTATTACGATCACAACGATAGATCTTAAATTCATTGATTGCCAAGTCATTTTTCGAAACAGATTTTTTGAGCCAAGTTTCAGAGATAACGATCACATCTGCCCCAGAAGAAGTGATTAGGATTTTCAGTTCATCAAGTTTTTTTAGAAGGCTACGAGCGTTTACATGCAGAAAACGGAGACCTGAAATATTTTTAAACTCATTAGGTGTACATTCAGCAATTATTCACAGCATTATGACTTTATTACCTTTGGTCATCACGGCTGATTGACCAGCACAGAACTGTTAGACTTTGTTGATTTTTACAGATGTTGAGCTAAAATCTGGTCTGGTTGTTTGTTTTTTCATATAGATATATACTGTAGATATATAGATAATGCAATACATTCTTTTCAAGGTGTGACCAAAAACAGCTAAAACTCAAACTCTTAGTCTAAAATACTGGATCCTCAAAGGTTTCAAAAGCTGTTTTTTAATGATTGTTGTGTTTTTTTATTTATTCTGTTGCTTCTCACGTCTTTTCCTTGAACACTTTCTTGTTGATTTTTTGGATGGCATTCCCTTGGATCAGTCTGGACTTTTCATTAATTCCTCCTCCCAGTGTTCCTAAACTGCCACCTCATACCGGTACTCGTCAGAGCGGCCGTTTGCCATTTCCCCTTCGTGCTCCTTGAAGTTTTGTTGCTTTTGTTTCCGTCTGCTCCCATGTTTCGATAATTAATTTTTGGTCGCTGAGTTCTCGAGGTAGTCTGCGTCCATAATAAACCCCGACAAAAAGGATGCTGGACATTTTGTTATATTGTTCTGAAATGAGTAAAATCATATCACGTTTATAAATCTAAACAACGTTACTTTAAAGTTTAAACATGTCAAACCTGAAATTAGTGACCAGTCAGTTTGTTCCTCCTAACGGTCTGTTCCAGCTTTACTAAACAGACCGTTTCAGATTCATCTGAAAACTAATGTGAAATATAAATTTGATCTACGTTCCAGGAATTTACACAAATCCTTTAAAATCTGGTCTTTCTTTGCACCCTGGACTGAAAGCCAAAACCTGGGAGTGTGAACTCCACAGCTTGTGTTACGTCTCGTGTTGCCTGGCTTTTGAAACTACATGTTGGTCAAAGTTTCAGTAACTATGGTTTAATTATTATTTTTATTGTTTGCATGTGCAGCTGGGCCTGAAACGTTTCCATGGAGTCGGCATTCTGGGATTCAACTCTCCTGAGTGGTTCATCTCTGACGTGGGCTGCATCTTTGCAGGGTGAGGTCTCGGTCACGCTCGGCTCCTCGTGTGTTTTTCTCGTCTCACCTGTTCATGCAGGTCACTCTCTGTGTCCATCTGCGTCATTCACCCAAACTTGTTTGTCTTGGTGTGACTTTTAAACTAAGAGGAAACATAATGGGGGAATTTCCTCAGTGCTGTTTTTATTGCGTCATCTGGACCAGTTTCTTAACGTTTCATCCCCCATCCAGAGGACTTCCTCAGTCTACGGCCTGCCAACTAGATCTGTCCCCTAAATATTGGTTTCTATAAATTTCAGTGTTTCCTATCCTGGCATTTAATACATTTTTTGTAAAGTTTTGCTTCTCATTAATAGTTGATTTTTACCTTTATCATGAAGGGCGATAATGAAGCTCTTAAAATGTGACAAGTGAATCTACTTCTAAAACTGATATTTGGAGTCAGCACAATTCAAGATGGCCACCGCAGCTAATTAAACCTACCAAACACAAAAACACTTGCAGATGTTGAACTTATTGTTGGTGTGGTAGTAACTGAGAGTCATTCCCAACACAAAGTTTGAGTTCTAACAGATCACATGAGATCTTTAAAACTTTGGCATGCAAGGTGCTGCATGATGTGCTTTTTCTTTCTTTCAATAAACACTAGTTTCATTAATAAACAAATGGTTTAAAGGTACCCTACTCAAATTACACTTTTTCAAAGATTATAATCTGAGGGTAATCCTTCTGTTCATTTGTAGCACAGTAATTCAGGGATTGTGCCAAAATGCTTTTAAAACGTAAAACTACTTAAAAGTGTTTGGTGTTCCTACCAGTGGTCGGCTTCTCTTTTTCTTACTTTTTTATTTCACAATAATAACTAACTAGTACATTGACATGTTTTTATTAATAAAAACTTGTTAAAATTAACATTTTAAGAAGATTAACAGACATTTAACATAGCTTTTGCTCAGATGAATCAAAGAGTGGGTGATTATGAACCTGTTTGTGTCAGAAACAACACTTTAGCAGTAAATCATTCATAAAAGCACTTTGAGATTTTTGTTAATGAAAAGTGCGTTATAAATTAAATTCATTATTATTATTATTATTATTATAAAATGTGCAGATTCACATTTTGTTTGTTTGTTTATTTGTTTCTAGGGGCCTGGCAGCGGGCATTTACACAACTAACTCACCTGAAGCCTGTGAGTATGTTGCTGCCAACTGCGAGGCAAACGTCCTGATTGTAGAAAACCACAAACAACTCAACAAAATCCTGAAGGTCAGATGCTTCGTCTCAGCACCGACTCTTAAGCTGTGAATGCTCCGTCACCTGACTGTGAGTTTGTCTCTTCCATCAGGTTAAAGAGAGGCTACCTCACCTGGAAGCCATTGTTCAGTATAAAGGCGAGCTGCAGCAGAAAATGTCGTTTTTGTACACGGTATGTAAACACAAATCCCATGTTTTCAAGACATTTGGTATTCTACTGTGCGTGAGCCCTTCAGTGATAACATTCATCTTTTATTACCTTTATTAAATCTGTACTTTAAGGTAATTAAATTCAAGCACAAATCTACGGTGGCCATAAGGTGTAAATGAACAACATTTGAAAACATGAAATTACATTAAGCCAAACAGGATTTTTTTTTAACTTTATTCAATAATATATTTTTATTATATTATTAATATTATATTATTTATTAACTTTTATTTTCAAATGTGAATCCGTTTTTTTTTCTCCAAATGTAATTCAATTTTTTTCAAATGGGATTCAGTTTTTTTTTTCAAATGTAATTCCATTTTTCAAATGTGATTCAGTTTTTTCAAATGTAATTCTGTTTTTTCAAATGTGATTCAGTTTTTTTAAATGTAATTCTGTTTTTTCAAATGTGATTCGGGCCATTTCCGCTTCGGCCACTTCTGCTTTGGCTTAATGTAATTCCGTTTTTTTCTATTGTGATTCAGTTTTTTCAAATGTAATTCTGTTTTTTCTAATGTGGTTCCAGCCACTTCCACTTTGGCTTAATGTAATTCCGTATTTTTTTTCTTCTTTTTTTCTAATACGATCAGGGCCACTTCCACTTCGGCCACTTCCGCTTTGGTTTAATGTAATTCCGTATTTAAAAAAAAAAATTAATAGAATTCTGTTTTTTCTAATGTGATTCAGTTTTTTTTTATGTAATTCTGTTTTTTCCTAATGTGGTTTTGTTTTTTTCTAATGTACTGTAATACTGTTTTTCCTAATGTGATTGCATTTTTTCAAATGTAATTCCGTTTTGTTTTGTTTTTCAAATGTGATTCAGGCCACTTCCGCTTTGGCTTAATGTAATCCAATTTTTTCAAATGTAATAATTCCAAATTTTCAAATGTAATTCTGTTTTTTCAAATGTAATTCTGTTTTTCTAATGTGATTCTGTTTTTTTTTTTCAAATGTAATTCCATTTTTTTCAAATGCGATTCAGGCCACTTCCGCTTTGGCTTAATGTAATTCATTTTTTTCAAATGTAATTCTGTTTTTTCTAATGTGGTTCCGTTTTTTCAAATGTAATTCCATTTTTTCAAATGTGATTTGGGCCACTTCCGCGTTGGCTTAATGTAATTCTGTTTTTTCTAATGTGATTCAGTTTTTTCAAATGTAA
>JBBPBX010041052.1:0-12710 GCA_038048925.1 Garcialebias charrua
CTACCGGTAATCTAAGTTGAACTTTTCATCAGATGTTTTTAAACCAAATCTGCTGCTGTTCCTTTCAGAACTGCAGTCATGTAGTGCAATACTGCCTTCATTATAGGGTTAACTCAATATATTGTATATAATAAAAAATCATAGTTCAGTAAATTACATGGTTTAAATGGGACTCTGAGCTTCTGCTGGACAGGATATTGTTTTCCTTCTCAATATTATTAGTCTGGCTTTCATTTTTGTATTATAAAAAATAAATAAAAATATTTTTGCTGTCAGTCAGATTGACAGATTTATTTAATTTTCCAGGTTGTGATGAAGTTTACACACAACGAATGCAAGCCGTCTGTGTGCAGTCAAGCTGACAGCGGTTATTATTCTTTCTGGGTTCACCTTTGTCCTTCAGACTTTTTTTTGTACAAATATGTTTAAAATTTGCCAATCGGAAGCCTAATTTAAGAATATGTAAAACAATACCCTGATGCATGCTCAATAATCCAGGTAGAAAAATCTAAAAAAAGCTAAGTCTGGTCCTCTGGACATTCAAAAAACAAAACAAAACAAAGCAAAAAAAATGTAGAAACGTTTCGTCTTTCGTCCGAAAGACTTCCTCAGTCTGAGCTGCTGTATTCAGCTCAGTCTTATAAATAGCACCCTCTCACAGTGGATCAACCAGTTGGCTGATGACAGCTGAAACCAGCTGCTCACATGATCAAGGAGGACCATCAGCCTAACGATGGATCGTTAGCACCCTGATGGTTGTTTGCTATTCACAGAGGGCTGAGTGATACTAGCAATAACAGCATTGTAAGAGGGGGACAGTTGAACCCGGAGGCCTCCACCTCTGTTTAATGATGGACGGTTTCTTTTCACAAAGATGGCCTCCTTTACTCCTCTCTCAAACCATCGTTCCTCTCTATCAAGGATGTGAACATCTTCATCCCTGAAAGAGTGACCGCTGGCCTGGAGATGAGTGTAGACCGCAGAGTCCTGACCTGATGATGTTGATCTTCTGTGCTGGGCCATCCTTTTGGCCAGTGGCTGTTTAGTTTCCCCGATATAAGACTGATCACAGCCCTCCTGACACTGAACAGCATACACAATATTACTCTGTTTGTGCCGGGGGACTGGATCTTTGGGATGAACCAGTCTTTGCCGTAATGTATTTTGGGGTTTAAAAGCCACTGGGACGTTGTGTTTAGAAAATAAACGTCTCAATGTCTCTGAAACTCCCGCAACATACGGAATGACCACTGGTCTGGGTCTGGGTTCCTTCTTTTCACCTGATGGCTGGCTAGAGTCCTGTTTGGGTTTCTTCTCTGCTTTCAGGAAGGCCCAGTTAGGATATCCACATTTCTCTAGAGCCTGTTTTGTGTGTGATTTCTCCTTCTGTCTGGCTCCTGAGTTAGTGGGGACGCTGTCTGCTCTGTGGTACAGAGTCCTGATGACTCCTAACTTGTGCTCCAGAGGGTGATGGGAGTCAAACTGTAAATACTGGTCTGTGTGTGTGGGTTTGCGGTACACCTCAGTTTGCAAATTTCCTCTATCAGAAACTGAGACCTCACAGTCCAAGAAAGCCAACCTGCCATTTTTTACATCTTCTCGTGTGAACTTGATATATTTATCCACAGAGTTGATGTGATCAGTGAAATGTTGGACTTCCTGAGATTTAATTTTAACCCAGGTGTCGTCAACATACCTGAACCAATGACTTGGTGGTCTCCCTGAAAAGGATGTCAAGGCTCTCTTTTCTACCTCCTCCATGTACAGGTTGGCAACAATAGGAGAAACTGGAGACCCCATAGCACACCCATGTTTCTGCCTATAATATTGCTCCCCATATGTGAAGTAGGTTGACTGCAGGCACAGTTTCAAGAGTTGACACAGTTGTTCTGTGGAAAGTGTGGTCCTGTTGCTCAGAGTGGTGTCTGATTTTAACCTTAAACAGACCACCTCTACTGCTTCATCAACAGGAATGCACGTAAAGAGTGATGTGACATCAAAAGAGACCATTGTTTCATCAGTCTCCATGATGACATCCCTCACCTTATCCACAAAGTTTCTGATATAGGAAATTTGCAAACTGAGGTGTACCGCAAACCCACCCACACAGACCAGTATTTACAGTTTGACTCCCATCACCCTCTGGAGCACAAGTTAGGAGTCATCAGGACTCTGTATCACAGAGCAGACAGCGTCCCCACTAACTCAGGAGCCAGACAGAAGGAGAAATCACACACAAAACAGGCTCTAGAGAAATGTGGATATCCTAACTGGGCCTTCCTGAAAGCAGAGAAGAAACCCAAACAGGACTCCAGCCAGCCATCAGGTGAAAAGAAGGAACCCAGACCAGTGGTCATTCCGTATGTTGCGGGAGTTTCAGAGACATTGAGACGTTTATTTTCTAAACACAACGTCCCAGTGGCTTTTAAACCCCAAAATACATTACGGCAAAGACTGGTTCATCCCAAAGATCCAGTCCCCCGGCACAAACAGAGTAATATTGTGTATGCTGTTCAGTGTCAGGAGGGCTGTGATCAGTCTTACATCGGGGAAACTAAACAGCCACTGGCCAAAAGGATGGCCCAGCACAGAAGATCAACATCATCAGGTCAGGACTCTGCGGTCTACACTCATCTCCAGGCCAGCGGTCACTCTTTCAGGGATGAAGATGTTCACATCCTTGATAGAGAGGAACAATGGTTTGAGAGAGGAGTAAAGGAGGCCATCTTTGTGAAAAGAAACCGTCCATCATTAAACAGAGGTGGAGGCCTCCGGGTTCAACTGTCCCCCACTTACAATGCTGTTATTGCTAGTATCACTCAGCCCTCTGTGAATAGCAAACAACCATCAGGGTGTTAACGATCCATCGTCAGGCTGATGGTCCTCCTTGATCATGTGAGCAGCTGGTTTCGGCTGTCATCAGCCAACTGGTTGATCCACTGTGGGAGGGTGCTATTTATAAGACTGAGCTGAACACAGCTTCTCAGACTGAGGAAGTCTTTCGGACGAAAGACGAAACGTTTCTACAGTTTTTTTTTTTTTTTGCTTTGTTTTGTTTTGTTTTTTGAATGTTCAGAGGACCAGACTTAGCTTTTTTTAGATATATAAAACAATATTATCAAGCAAAACAATTGATGTCTGTTTTGTATTGCTGTACAATTAATGGCGCTTGAATCACAAGTGGTCATTGTGGTTGATTAATATTATGATTATCAAATATATTTTCCATATTCTAATCATTTCTCATGTCTGACTGGAACACAGAAGCCAGTGTGTTTGTTGCTTGTTGAACTTTTTTAGGTGTATATTTACTACTTTACTGAAACCACTGTGCAACTACAGTATATGGTTATCTTTGGTCTTGAGTTCGTACTTATGAAGAGTGTTTTACCACTGCAGTTTTTTAAGGCTTGGCATGTGATGAAACTGCTTCCAATTTAACAGTTGTGTAATTTTATTGTTGAATCACATGAAGTTAGGCCACTGAATGTCTGGTTTATTTGTTATGTAGCTTTGAAACTGTATAAAAGCTGATATTCATTCAAAAGCAAACAAAGTTGCAGTGCATAACTTTTATAAAAATATATATTTTATAATAAAAAAAACATTTATTTATTTTATTTGAGGTCTTAGTCTCGACTTGGTCTCGCCCTCCCTCAGTCTTGGTCTCGACTTGGTCTCAGACCCTAAAAGTCTTTGTCTTGTCTCGGTCTCGTTACACTCTGGTCTTGATCTTGACTTGGTCTCGTGTTAGGTGGTGTTGAACATAACACTAGACTTCACAGTGAGATGTATTTATGGATGGTGATGTTTTCTTAAAACCACATTTGAAGCTATGCAATTCATGTTCCTGTAACATTCTAAACACAAATAAAAGACAACTTATCCCCTTGAATTTTGAAAATGTTTCCCATTTTATCCATTAGGACAGGGGTTCAAAAATTTTCATATATTGACCTGACTCACAATATTGTGTGTAGGAGTTCCTGTTTTTCCTGCTGCTCTGAAGACACAAGATGGCGCCAACAGTTTACACACCTGAGGATAATCTCACTAATGAGACACCAGGAGTGTTAAGAGGCAGCAGATGACTCCCTTTACTACTGCAGCATTACACCTGCCTCTGGTAATTTATAGGTATTCAGTTAAATATAACAATGTGAGTTCAAGCTTGTGACCACAAAAAAAACAGCGAAAGCAAAACAAGACATTTACAAGACACTACAGGAATGCAAACTTTGCTAAAAACCCACAAAACAATGTTACATTTATTACATCATCAGTCTCAACAGCTATGATGCTGTCCAGTTCAGTAGTATTGATAACCTTCTGACATAAGCTAATTTAACTTTAAAATCATTGCATGTGGGGCCAAGATGGTGTAGTGGCAAGGGAATCAGACTTGGGATCCGAAGGACCCAGGTTCGAACCCCGGCCACGGCACACCTTGGGGTGTCTATGAATGCATATCTATCTTCCCCAGCTCCCCGGGCGCTGACTACGGCTGCTCACTGCACCACCTGGTGGTGGTTGGGTTAAATGCAGAGACCAATTTCGTCTGCCAAGTATGGGAACATACACAGATGACAAAAATGTGACATTTATTATTATTATTTTATATAAATCTTACAAGTAGGGGCCTACGTGCTGTTTTAGTTGTGCAGACTTTCTGCTTGCATTGACTGTATACTTAATATCCTTTACACTGCATGTGATGTTAAAGTGGTGTTAATCCTTCATGGACCTCATATCAAAGATGAGCAAGATGTTGTCTCAATTATTTAAGGGTAACATCTCAAATCACCAGTCGGAGTCATAAAATGAGTTAAAAAAAAAAAAAACATTTTGCTCACCTTCTGAAGCTATAGGACCTCTGTCATTTTACACTCTCTGTAGTGACATTTTAAAGCATAAATTCTGTTTTTCAGGTCAACATGTATCTTTATTTAAGTAACCACTGTGGAACAATTGAATAGCAAAAAAAAAAAGTGTTAGTAAGTGGTTGTTTTTGTGTGCTTAAACACGTTTGATTATTTTATTACTTATTTGAGTGTCCAATATTATCATCATTAATAACTCATCATCATTATTTTATCTCAAAATAACATTGTTATTAAAATGAACACTATCAAACAGGAAGAAAAAAGATAAGAGGTAAACATAATACCATACTTCTTATGGATGTTCCTTTCTGCTGAGGTCACCACAAAAATCAAACTCACACGAAAGTTTTTTGCAGTAGTTTCTGTCACCTGATGCCCTTCCTGACACAACCCGTGCTCGAATCTACAGCATCCAGATTATAAGACGGCAGCACTGACCACCCAGCTATTGCAGCCTCGGGAAAAGAAGATAACAGTGTGAGTGAGAAATTGCATCACGACAGCAAACATTTGACGTGTTCTGAGCTGCTCCTTGCTGCTTGTGGATGATTTAAAAAACAATCAGTGGTGACATTTAGCAGAGCGTGTAGAGACAAATATAAGTCTTTCTGTGAAAGTCCTATAAAAGTCGCTGCAATTTATTGGTTTCAAATGGTCGATTATTTGAGATGGAAAAAAAAAGTAGAGATGGGCTAGGTTTTTTAATCAATGTAAAATGTTTCAGTTATCCTTTCTTTGCATGTTAATAACTGTTTCTGATACACTGCTTCCCTAAGCTCCCCTAAAACTGTAAATAATTGAAAATACAGGTATTTCTCGACTTACGACATAGATCCGTTCCTACGCCGCGTCATAAACCGATTTTCGACGTGAGTTGGAATATACGTACATACTGCACCATATACATGTACACTGCTGTACTGTATTACCAAGCACTTAGCCTATCCTAACACAGTACCCTACATAATTATAAAAAAAAAACACATACGTTTGGGAGCCATAATGAAGGGCAAAAAGAGTTTATGGCCAACTAGGATGCTGTTGACGCCGTTCTCCTCTGTCCATCCGCCGTACCTGTGTTCCGTTTTCCATTTACAACGTAAAACCGCGTTCACAGTACAGTACAGTATTCCTCCGCTGCTGCACCGCATACAGTACAATATTTTCTGCCGCCGCACCGCGTACAGTACAATATTTTCCGCCGCTGCTTTACGTTTACGACGTAAAACCGGTCCATCCGCCATATTCCACATTCCGTTTACAACGTAAAACCGCTTTCACAGTACAGTGCAGTGTACTCCTCCACAGCTACGTTTACCACGTAAAACCGGTCCATCTACCGTATTCCGCATTCCGTTTACGACGTAAAACAGCGTTCAAAGTAAATTGCAGTGTATTCCTCCGCCGCTATGTTTATAACGTAAAACCGGTCCATCCGCCGTATTCCGCATTCCGTTTACGACGTAAGACTGCGTTCACAGTACAGTGCAGTTATCCTCCGCCGCTACGTTTACGACGTAAAACCGGTCTATCCACCATATTCCAAATTCCGTTTACGACGTAAAACCGCTTTCACAGTACAGTGCAGTATTCCTCCGCCGCTACGTTTACGTCGTAAAACTGGTCCACCCGCCGTATTCCTGCACTGCGTACAGTTCAATACTGTATTCTTCCGCCGCTGTGTCACGACGTTTATGATGTAAAACTGCGTAACTTGAAATAAGGCTTTTCATAGTAAATGGGAGATGCGTCGTAACCATGAAACGTCGTAACTCGAGACCGTCGTAACCCAAGGACTAACTACTGTCAGGGAAATTTGGTCAAAGACTATGGATGTTTTTATTATTAACATTCGTCCTCTCTGCCCTGAAAACAAGAAACCCAAAACAAGCCAAAAACATCTCCCAAGACACTATCTCACCTCTGCCCATGAATCATATGTTTGTGCAAACGGAGAGTGTGGTGTAAGGACACACCTTGAACTCTGTGAACTCGGCTTAACTGAGAGGGATATAGAAGCAAACCTATAACGTGGCTCGTGTTTTGTTCCAGACTGGTTTTCATGTTTATGCATCTATATGTGTTCATATATGTTTTGTATGTATGTATGTAAGACCTTGCAAGTATAAAGTATAGTCAGACTCCCCACCATCGCGGACGTTTACACCTCCAGGTGCAGGAAAAGAGCCACCTGCATCATGAAGGATCTCACTCACCCAGCACACTCGCTCTTTGCCCCACTCCCCTCAGGACGGAGGTTGAGGAGCATCAAATGTAGAACCACTAGACTGAGGAACAGCTTCTACCCTGAGGCTGTCAGACTCATGAATAAATAAATAACAAGAATAAACACTGCAAAATATCACATCATGTTGATGCTGATCTGTTTCTTGTTGCTGCGTTTCACCTGTGACCATCTGCTCATAATGACTCATGTTCGTGCTGCTGTTTATAACGATGTTTTTCTACTACATTAGGGCTTAGAGTATTACTAGCTGATGCTTCTCTTAGTTAATCCTAGAATGTTATTACTGTTTTTCTCTTGCATTTGTTGTTTCTCTTGTAGTTGTTGTTGGATGTAACTGGGACCCCGTGTACATAATTTCGTTTTCATCACATGTACTACATGCGGTGCAAATGACAATAAAGACTCTCTGACTCTGACTCTGACTCTCTAAAATACCAGTTCAAAATCTTCACCTGCTGTTGAGTGCAGTTCTTCTGGGTAAACAATATTAGTGAGTGAGATTTTCTCCAACAATGATCTTAATCTACACACGTCTATATATATGCATGTATTTCACACTTGGTTTTTTTTTTTCAATATGTGCTTATACAGTCTGCAACTTGTTCTTTGACATTTCTGTTCACTCCCAACATAAAGGTGGCCTGACGAGTACACACAGGAACAGAAAGGACAGAGATGGAGAGCACAGCTGAGGCAACTCCTACACCAAGGCTATATGTCTGCTTCACCCATTGTGGATGGACTAATGGATCAAAAAGCACAATTGAGTAGCAAAAAAGATCATACAACTGTCTGCCAAGAAGCACGTTGCCTCATCCCTCCTTCACTCTTTGACACCAGCTTTTCTCCTGTCCTCTAATCAACTCTTCAGGACCGTAATAGTTCTGCTGTTTCTATTGAACCTGAGCACACACTGACCACACCATTTTTAAAGATGACTATAATACAGCAAAGATGGAACAGAGAGAACCAGGATGCATGCAACCCTAAAATGATAGCTTCAAAAACAAGCATTGCTCTTTTTTTTTTTTCCATTACGCCTTTCTGTTGAGTGAGTCTTGCTGCCTCCTTCACTCAGCTCTCTGCACGGTTTGCTGAGCCTGGAGTGGAAGCTTTCTCCTTCTATGTTCTTTTCTACCCGTTGAAGAAACATAACGAACTAGCAGCAACATAACACAATGCTTCATAATGAATTTGTATTATGTGCATTGAGACTATTTGCTAAAATTCACTTCACGATGCTTTGGAATGGGATTGCTTGATATTGATCGCATGAAGGGAAAAAAATTATGAAAAGCATTGGGTAAAACAGAGAGTAGTTAATTCATTGGTTGGGGAAGTAATTGTAATATGCATATTGATAGCATTGCTCTGAAAATACTGGGATTACTGAGCTAATGGCTTATTCATGTCAGCAAAAGCCAGGAAAATATATCCTTTGGAGTGTGAGGCAGTCATTAGAGCACCATGTGAAGCCAATATGCATATAGGGGGTTTTGTTGCTTTTATTTTTTTCAATTACATGTAATTACCACATGTGATTAGTTCGCCCCACGTTAATTACAGTCTATTTTTAGTGTTATTTAAACTGTATCTGAGAAGAGGATGGTTAACCAGGCAAGTCGTAAAGTGGGTCAGAGCCGTCTTTTTTTTTTCTTCCTGCTCACAACCCTGAAAACCATCCAGTGCCATATTCCATGTCCCTGAGATAATTGCCATACAATGAAGTTATACATAAGATGACAGGAGTGGTGATGAATGGGTGGGTGCACTAATATAAATTACTTCTTAGGGTGATTTAGAAATGATTGGCAGTGAGGAATAAAAGCTGGAGCAATCAATGGCATGGCGAGAAACAAATGGAAGGAAAAATGATCAAAAATCTTCAGTGTGGCTGTATGTAAAATGATGAATGATGCAATGAATCATACACTTTGATTTATTATGACTCGAGGACAAAATAACAGCTAGAAGAGGAAGTTTAAGTAATAAAAAGTGGACGTGAGTGTGGTTATGTGCCTGCTATGAGTTCGGGCATATGCCGAACATACTGATAATCTGTGTTGTCTGGATGAATAGATGCTAATCTTTTAGAAATATCATCATCTTGCTTTCGAGCATGCTGTTGGTGTAAGTAAATGGTGTGTGAGATTTTCCTTTTTAGTCTGTTTATCCCTCTGTTTTTTCCTTTTCATGTCTTTTTGTCTTTCTACTTTTGATTTAGGATGTGAGTCAGAGGAAGAAAGTAGCGAGTTGCCTGCTGAGATTCTGTTTTTCGGTGTATTCTTCTCATCCCTTACAGCTGGATGAAAATTAAAAAATGCAAAACAGGAAAATGATTATGGAGACGTGTACATTATGCACGATGAATCCTGAAATCATTTTGGTGATAAATATAAGCATATCGCCAAGAGGGGTGCCATTTGTAGCATCAATGTAACAGCATGAAAACATTCTGATGTTTAGATGCGGAAACCTTGTGTGTATAAAAAAATAGAATCAAATCCATTTAGAATCTAATTTGATATGGTTTAATGCATTCCTCCATTTTAACTTGTTTTCAAACGCCTTCACATTTTTGCTCTTTCCCACATTTTTACTTTTATTGATAATATAATACTTCATTTTTTTAATGTGGTGCTTTCAGTTTACAGCCCCAATTTAAAAAAAAAAATGTTGCCAAAGTTGGGACATCATATAAAATGTAAAAATTACAACAACAACAAAAATGCACAGTGTAGCATGGTAAATGTATCAGATGTTGAAACTAAGAAAATAAAACTACTTTGAGGATTTAAAAATTTTTTATTTTGATGTTGATGGCAGCAACACGTTGCAAAACAAGGTTAAGACAGAGCCTTGATTACCACTGTGAAGCATCACCTCTTTTTTTAACCACAGGAAATGAAGAGAATACCAGTAGTTGTGTTTTTGGAGGAAAATATTGCCACTTTTTAGTCTGATGTGGGATTCTAACAGACCTGGACCTTCCTTGTAAACTTTTATGTTGATTGCGAGCATAGGTTTTATAATAAACCTTTTAACTTTTCTGCATTCATGGTGCCTTTCCAGATGCATAACTGTCCATGCCGATAGCACTAATGCACCCTCATACCATCAGAGAGGCAGGCTTTTGCACTCTGAATTGCAAACAGACTGGATGCTTCTGCTCTTTAGTATGGAGGACATGCCATCTGTTGTTTCCTAAAGTAATTTCAAATTTGAATTGTGTTTACAGACAAAGATCTGTGGAAGTGTTCCTGACTGTGCCCTTGCAGGGATGTCCAGAGCAGGGTCAGAAGTGTTTCTGATGCAGTGCCATCTGAAGGCCCAAAGCTTGTTCTTGGTGCAGAGACTTCTCAAGTTTCTTGAAATCATTTGATGATAGAAGGACCAGTAGATTATATAAGATATTTAAAGTATTCTACAGTATTCCACAATGAACCATTATTCTGAAATTGTCCCATAAATTTTTGAGTCAGTTTTCTGCAGACTGAACGGTCAATATTTACCTCTGAGATTGGGCCTCACTTGTAACCTGTCCAGGGTGTCCCCCGCCTCTCGCAAAGTGATTGATGAACATGGGCAACAGTGACCCCCGCGACCCAAAAAGGAAGAAGCGGTTAAAGATAATGGAGGGATGGATGAAGATTGGGCCCCTCTAAAAAGCTCTTTTTACACCCACTCAGTACTGACCTGTTATCAATTAACCTAATTAGTTTAAAACACTCTTCCAGTTGTTTATTATTTGCATCACTTATTTTGGTAGTCTTTTGATGCCTTTTTCTCCTAAGTTTTGAGTTATGTTCCTGTCAATTGACCTTTTTAATTAAAAAAATTTATACTTTTTATTTAAATCTGTGATATAAGGTCCACTGTAAATAAAATATGGGTTTATGAATTTTTTAGACCAGTACAAAATCTTTTATGGACACTTTATACATTATCCCAACTTTGTTCAAATTTGGGGTTGTATCTTAAACGTGGCTGTTGCAAGACTTGCAAAACAGTCCATTTACTACCTCAGCTTCTTCTGAATGGCACAAATAAACCTGATAATGGCATGCTGCGACTAAATAGTTCATTGCTAATCTGCCAGGAAAAAAAAAAAATAGAAAAAAAAATAGAACGATAAGAAGCATATCCTTATCCTAAAGACTTCGCCTGACTGGATAAACACAAAGCATCCGCAAGCAGAGTTCAATAATTAGATCAATTAGGCCAGTGTTTAATCAGATGCAGACGAATCCAACTCCAACAAAAGCTTCTTTTCAGGATGTGAAATGATGGAGCCCAGTGAACCTTTAGCTCATATTGTGGTGATTGAATGGCGGCTTCATATGAACTCATCTGTGAGTAGAGCGCGCGCCCACACACACACACACACACACACACGCACACAGCATACATGAACACATTTTCAGAAAACTGTTGCAAATAGAAAGTTATTTGACGGATTTGATGACACATTTTATCTGATTTCTTGACACAAGGATCTATTTTACTGATTATAAAAGTCTGAAAATGTCAATTGACCATTTTTTTTAACACTTCTTAGTTTTCACTCCTTAGTTTTAGTGGACAGAAGGTCCACTGAACTAATTTCCATATTATTGTAGTTCTCCATCTCTTGCTTTGTCCCTGTTAATGGTTTTTATTTATTTATTTGCATTTTATTTATTAAACAGGTTTTTATACAAACTATTCCAAATGCCATATTGGAGTGAAACCACATGATACCAAAGATAAGGTGCTTAAATTCAGACCCTTGCAGTCTGACATCCAGCTGCCACCTAACACAAAGGCTTAAGATCATTACGGCTTCTAACCTTAAGTAGTTTTTTTTTCCACTCCTTCTTCACTTGGCATTAAAGTATGGCAACAGTTTCCCTCTAAAGACAAGACAATACCATAAAGTGTGACTTATATGCTCTGTTTGCTCCTGCTGGCTGTTTCCTTGCTATACTCCACTTACTGGCATTATGTTGCCTTTTGATCTCTCCAAAGACAGAAAGAACGAGCGGTTCAGGAACTCTCCATGGTGCTGAACTATTTCCAGCCCAACAGATGCCCTTAGGCCACAGCAACCAAAAATATGCACCAACAGAGTAAGATAGTGCTATATTTGCTACAGAAACATCCCTTGGACAAGGAAAGCTGGCATTGGCTTCAATTCCTACAGGATAAACTGTGGATTTTGGCAAATTGCTCTGTTTTTACGTTCCGTTTTTGCTGGTGACCTGAGATTATTGAAGCTATATTTGAAAGTAATGTCATTTTAAATTTGAATTATCACAACGTTGAGATTCTTTTTCCCTTTCAGTTATAAAACTGTTCTTTGTGCACCTGTTGTGTAATCAAGTGTTTCTGTCCTCAGACTGCTTGCTAAAGCCATTTGTACAATTCTGCAAAGGACACATCCTGTTTCCTGTTTATTATAAAAATAGAAAAACACAATTCCTGTTTCTAACTAAAATGCTGAGATAATTCTATTCAGCAATGTGATAATAACTCAAAAGACACATCATAGAGCTAAATAAGTTCTAATGAACTACCACACCCCGTTAAAAAACAGACAT
>JBBPBX010041052.1:12868-29056 GCA_038048925.1 Garcialebias charrua
ATATATATATATATATATATATATTGATGTGTGTGTGTATATGCAATATTTTGAGGCATGTCAAAAACAAAACAAAACAGAAAACAGAAATAATGAATTATATTTTTCTCTGAAACTGCAGTGTGAATGCTGACTGCTGAATGGATGTTCAGATTTGTTGAATAAGCTAAAACTGTTATTAGAGTAAAAGGAACAAGAACACTAGCTAAAAGCTACAGTGGCAAAAACATCAGAAAAACGTTAAAGCAATGTGTAACTAAAAGCAAAACAATAGCAAAAAGATGCTGCACTATATAAAACTAAAAATACCAGAAAGATAGCTAAAAGCTAAATGTAGCATCAGGTTTGCTTAAAGTAGCAAACATTTGCTAGAAACTAAACATAGCAGTGTAGCTGCTAAAAGTTGAAGTTGCACAAGTTTATCTAAAAGCTAAAAGTAGCAAAACTGGAGCCAAAAAAAATGCATACGACAAAAATTAAGTTAGTACACTGAAGAATATTTCAAACAGCACCATGTTTGTAAAGGAATTCAAGTGCAACATAATTCTTTGGGGAACATAGAGTATTTTTTTTGGGGGGTGGGGGGGCAGTACATATTCTGAAAAGTATGAAAGTTACAAGTGCTGAAAGTCAAAGCACCCATCTCCTGAATTAACTAAACTATTGTACTGTGGCAGAGCAGAGGTTACAGAAGATGGGCCTGTGATCAGAAAGTCACAGGTACAACTCCCTGGACTGACAACATCAAAATGTGGGTGGACCTCACTCATCCAGCACACTCACTCTTTGCCCCACTCCCCTCAGGACGGAGGTTGAGGAGCATCAAGTGTAGAACCACTAGACTGAGGAACAGCTTCTACCCTGAGGCTGTTAGACTCATGAATAAATAAAAATAAAATAAAAAATAAACACTGCAAAATATCACATCATACTGATGCTGATCTGTTTTCTTGTTGCTGTGTTCATCTGTGTTCATCTGTGACCATCTGCTCATACAAACTCATGTTCGTGCTGCTGTTTATTCCCACTATATTAGGCTTAGTGTATTACTAGTTGATGTTTTTCTTAGTTAATTCTAGATGTTATTACTGTTTTTCTCTTTCATTTGTTGTTGGATGTAACTGGGACCTCGTGTACATAATCTCGTTTTCATCACATGTACCACATGCGGTGCAAATGACAATAAAGACTCTCTGACTCTGACTCTCTGAAAAGGTGGAACACCCACACCTGCCTCCACCCTCATTTGCCCCACTGCGGGCCCTTAACCACCACCATTTGCTCTCAAACAGGTCTCGCTTGAAAACAAGTTCTCATGATTCACTGAGACTGCCTGTATAAATAAAGGGTAAATAAATAAATAAAAAATAGATATTTGAGTTGCTAAAATGATCAAAAATATGCAGAAGTTGTTAAACTGTTAAAAATATCACATAAATAAGAATAAAACAAAAACTTAATCTAGAATTTGTTTTAATAGAAAATACAAACAGAATAAGGCAAACCACTGATATAAAACATGAAACAGCAGATACAGTAGTATGTTGTTCAAAGGAGAGTCATGACTGACAAACAACAGAAGAGGAACATTGTTGAGTATGTGATACATGCATGTGATACAACTTATCCATGAGTGACCAAGAAACCATTTATTTTTCAACTTGCCGAAGGAAACGGCAGCCTCCAAAAACACAAAACTACGGAAAAACTCTGACCAAAACTGATCTTTGTTTTCCACAGAGCATAACATACCTCTCCAGTTTGACAGGCACTCATAAGGACACATCATCCTGGATCAAACTGACCTGCAACAAGCTGACAAATAATTAACTAGTACATGTCAAAATATTTCCAACCATAATAAGCTCTGTTCATGCAGGTCAAGTTAAATACTCAGGACAAAATGTGTGTTTTGTATTTTGTTTAATACCTGTTTTCAATTGTACCAGTGAAGTGGTAACATTGAAAACAGGTATTAAACAAGATGCAAAAGTACGGTGGGGTATGTACTTACAGTATAGGACATACCCCTAAAGGTTTAGGGGAACAACTAAAGTTCCCTTATCAGTCAGTCACTCGGTGCAACATAATTGCTATGGGAAATTGCGCCCCGCGCGATTACCTGAAGGAATACACTCACACCTTTATGGCCGGGGCGTCAGCGTCACGCCAGAGACCCCGCCCTCTGGGTATTTAAGGCGCTGACGCCCATCCCACTTCCTCTTATTGCCCTTCACCTCGCTAAACCTGAACTTCTCTTCGCGGGACTTCTCTGTTGCTTCATCGCTCGACCAGAGGTGAGCTTGCTCCCTACACAGGGCGTACAGAGAATTCTTCCTGCGTACTGCCGGGCTAGCGAAAGCTAGTCTGGCACATTTTTCCTTAACCCCGAAGTATTTTCTTCTCCTCTTTCCGCAGACTGCTTCGCTCGACGGCGCTAACTGCGTCACATCGCTACCTCTGCTAATTTCGTAGCAGGCTAGCCAACAAAAGTAATGCAACGGAGATGTCTCAAAAAGAAAAAAGAATTTTGGAAGGACTCGCTCGTCTTATCTCATGCCTCTGGAGAAAAGAAAGCGAAAGCCAAGAATTCTGAAAAAGGATAGCAGGACGGCGAGCCCGACCTCGCGTGCCTGCCCCAGCGGATGCGGTTTTTCCCTTTCGGCGACGGACACCCACGAGGCCTGTCCCTTCTGCCTGGGGATGCTGCATGCGAAGATGGCGCTGGACGCACCCTACTCATGCCCACACTGCAACCAGATGTTGGAGGTGGTGAGGAGGCACTGGGCGGACTTCGTCGCCAAAGCCATGGGCGCTGCTGCGGCGCCAACAGACCCAGAGACTACTGAGCCTCTCACTCCCATGCCGGAGCTTGAGAGCATGGCTCTGGAGGACAGTACCCAAGTCGAATGGAGCGACAGCCCGGATGCTCTGGCTCCCATCGGGGACTTAACAGCCGACTTCGACACTTGAGGCTTGATGAACGAGGATGAGATCTCGATATCAGCCTCAGGTGAATTTTCTGCAGATGACGCCAACGTTGAGTACGACAAACAGGGGGGAGACCTCTCTCGCACCCCGGCGCCTGTGCTCCCGGAGACTGACTTTTCGATCCCTGCTCTGTTCAACTTGTGTCGCAGAGCAGCGGACGCGCTGCAGATCCTGTGGCCAGAACCTCCAGCTCGTCAACAAGTCACAAGGTTGACAGGAAATTATTTTAACACAAAACAGCAGTCCGCCACGAGGCAAAGAATGCCCATCTTTCCGGATTTCCTCACGGAGCTGACTCATACCTGGCCTAAGCCCAGGGCTCCCATGCTGCTGCCGCTCTCGCAGTTCCTAGACGTGGATGGGATGGAAGCGGCGGGAATAGCCAGTGTACCTCAGATGGAGGACACGCTGGCGTCTCATCTGGCTCCCAGGTCATCCGGGACGAAACTAACTCTGCCTAGCAAAGCCTGTCGAGCCTCGGCTTCTCTGCTTGAGAAATGCTACAGGGCTGAGGGCCTCGCGGCGCGTGCAATGAACGCGTCCGCCATGATGCAAGCGTACCTGGCTGAAAAACTGCAGGAGTTCCAGGTAACGACAGACAAGCAGGCTGCTGCCGACGTGCTGGAAGAAGTCCGCAGGGCAACAGACTCTGTGCTCCGCATGATGGGGACAGCAGCTATTGCACAAGGCAGAGGCATGGCTGAGGTGGTCATCGCACAACGCCATCTGTGGATGACCCTAACTGACCTCCCGGAGGGACAAAGAATTCCTTTTCTGCACCACTCGATAGAACCGACGGGATTATTCGGAAAGGCTCTGGATCGAATTCAGACCAGGCTGGACCAGAGGCGCAAACAGGCTGAGGCTCTCCGGGTAGGCATCCCCAGAAGAGCTTTCCCCCCCAGGGAGTCAGCTGGGAGCAGACTCGCACAGCCTCGACACCACTCAACCACACGTGTCCCACCGCAAAAGCGGCCGGCATACAAGGCCGAGCACCGGCAGAGACCACCGCCGGACCCACATCGGGCCGAACACGCCTGGAGTAAAAACAGATTTGTTTCATGCTAGGCGGTCCGACACAGGACCTACTCAGCGAACCGGGACGCCAGACAGAAGCATGCCTGACGGACCAGGCCCTCTTCTTGACTTTACAGGATCACCCGCCCACGCGGTATGGGAAATGACCTTTTCACGTCCAGACTTTGTAACACGGTACAAAAAGCTGGTAACTTTGTTTTATGCACGAATCATGTCTTTTCTGCTGTGAGTGACATAACGTCAAACATGTCATTACACATAAGCACGAATAAAGCTAAAAAAACAGCCCCTCTCTGTTTTCTTGACTCAAAACAACAAAACAACAATAACAACAACAACAACAAACACAGTAACATCAGCAGCATGGCCCCCTCTGTTCTTCCAGCCAATATAAAGGACGGGGGCCATCATTCCCCCCTCCCTCATGGCTCACAGGGTGTTAGCCTAATCAATAAGCCCTAGCTGGGTGCCTCGGGACTGTCTACAACAGACAGTGCCAGGGGCGTCTGCAAACAGGCCTGTCAGTCCTCACAGAGACAAGTGAGGGGGGTCACGTGTTCCAGCCCTCACCCCTTTGTAAACCATGGGGCTGGCAATACACAAATCAAACAAACTTGTGACACGTCCGCGCTCCAGGGGTGCGCGCCGACAGAACCTGACAACCCACCTTCCTGGCCACCAGCTCCTATTCAACGGATTCCAGTAAGTGATAGGGGGTCATGACAGAAGCCCACAGGCCAAAACCAGTATCATTATCTCGAGCAGCTTCACATCCTTATGCTTAAGCTGTCCCCTTATCCTCAGTGGGCGACACGTCCTGCTCAAGCAATGATCCTGCAACGTGTGGCCGCGCTCGCTATACTGAATCAGTTCTGCTTTCAAACAACACTCCCCCATAGGGTGAATCACAGCTTCCCGGAGGTTCATCAGGCTCCAGGGCACTGATAAGGCCGGAGGCCAGTGAACAGGACCCAACCATGAAACGGGCTGGAGTCAGGAGGTCTGCTCGTATACAGAACTTGCACCCCTTCCGGACCATGACTCCCCACAAAAAGAGGAAAAACAGGCATTCTGTTCCACTTTTGCCCGATGATGACGGCAGATTGCTTCTGCCTCGCAACACTTTCGATCAGAGTAGTATGGTAGTACATCTGCAGGAGGGCCCTCTCACTAACCTGGTTGGCCCTCAAGGGGCCACAGAAATCAAGCCCTTGAGGAGGAGCTGGTTCTGCCACCTGCTCCTCTCCAAGGACCCACCACATCACCAGAAGGAACAGCCTCGCCGCTTATGCTGAGAACTGTGGCAGATTTCAGCTTGGGGGTTGAGAGGAAGAAACTGGTGGCCTCAGGCCTGCCCGAGGACGTGGTAAATACCATTCAAAACGCCTGAACTGTGTCAACACAGTCTCTCTACGCCCAGAAATGGCGTATTTTTGAAGCTTGGTGCTTGGAAAGAAATATTATTTCTTATTCATGTGACTTGGTCCAGCTCCTCACCTTTCTTCAAGACCTGCTGGAGAAAGGTAGTTCTTTCTCAACCATTAAGGTGCTTTTATCAGCAATTTCGGCTTGTCACGAGGGCTGGGGGAGCAGGACACCTGGCGCACACCCGCTCATAATAAGATTTATGAAGGGAGTGCTAAGAAAGAGACCCTCCAGCAGGATCTTGACTTCTGGATGGGATCTTAGTCTGGTCTTGGGGGCTCTCTGTGATCCCCCATTCGAACCACTGAGCGACATTAAGATGGATTTTTTATCTTATAAGGCCGCTCTGCTACTGGCTCTGTGCTCGGTGAAACGTGTGGGTGACCTCCATGCTCTGTCCGTGCACCCAATGTGTACCAGGTTTGCCCCTGACGGGTCAAAGGTCACCCTAAGGCCTAATCCTGCATATATCCCCAAGGTCTTGACTCTGAACCCCAGAAGTCTAGACATTGATCTCTCTTCTTTTCTTCTTGCTCCTGTCCTCACTCAGGAACAGAAAAGGCTGAAGGCTCTCTGCCCCGTGAGGGCTTTAAGCGCTTACATGCAGAGAACAGCTGAATGAAGAAAAACAAACCAAATGTTTGTGTGCTTTGCGGCCCCAGCTACTGGTAGGGCCCTATCAAAGCAACGCCTCTCACACTGGGTGACTGAGGCCATTAAAAGGGCATACAGTAGCAAAGGTCAACAGGTGCCCTCTGGAGTGCGTGCTCACTCCACTCGGGGCTTGGCCACCTCCTGGTCATTGTTCAAGGGTGTACCAGTTGCAGACATATGTGCGGCTGCGAACTGGAGCTCAACAAATACATTTGCAAAGCATTACAGTTTGGACGTTACTGCGTGTGATGTCACTCAGGCTGTCCTTTCTAACACACAGTAGAAAGCAGCTTTGAGATGCCTATTGAATAAAGGTGGATGTTCACACTAGCATGCATTTTACTGAGCATTTCAAGGGCGTGAATGAATTACGTTCCCATGGCAATTATGTTACACCGAGTGACTGACTGATAAGGGAACTGAAAGTTATCAAAGTCAAAGTCAACTTTATTGTCAGAACTGCAATATGTACAGGACATATACAGGATTGAAATTGTGTTTCTCTTAGTCCCTCGGTGCAACAGTAACTATTTAAACACTAAAACACTGAAACATTTAATAAACATAAGCATAAAATAGTAAAAGTGTAACATTGTCCTGAGTTTTTGCATAGTAGTATAAAAGTATGAAAATTTACACCAACACTAAAACACTAAACATTTAATGAACATAAGCATAAAATGAAATAATAAAAGTGTAATACTGTCCTGAGTTTTTGCATAGTAGTATAAAAAGTATATCTATAAAATAAACTGAAGGTTCTAGCATTGACATTTGCAAAGAGTGGCAAAGCAGCATATGAGTTAATGTACACAGTATATGTATGAGGTAGTTGATGTTGGTATAGAGGCAAAGTGGCATATGCAGTAAGGCACATAAGGCACATTGGGCATCCTTAAATAAGGCTAGTCAGAGAATACTGTATATGTATCAGCAGTAGTGTAGATATAAAAGTAGTGTAAATGTAAACAGTAGTAATAAATGTAAACAGTAGTAATAAATGTAAACAGTATTAATAAATGTAAACAGTGAATGTAAACAGTAGTATGACTATAGGCAGTAATGTAATACAAACATTAGTGCAAATATGAGAAGTAGTGCAAACTGAATGAGCACATGACCGAGAGTTTAGTGAATAACCCGTTTGATGACACAGAGTCCAGTGTTAAAATCAGTGTTATGCACCATAACTCATGTTCCCTGAAGGAAGGGAACGAGGTGCAACATACCTGACCCTTTTCAATGCTGAAAGCTCGGTGAAGTGCATTTTGGAGGAAGTGGGATGGGCGTCAGCGCCTTAAATACCCAGAGGGCGGGGTCTCTGGCATGACGCTGACGCCCTGGCCGTAAAGGCGTGAGTGTTTTCCTTCAGGTAATCGCACGGGGCACAATTTCCCATAGCAATTATGTTGCACCTCGTTCCCTTCCTTCAGGGAACATGAGTTATGGTGCATAACTTTCAGTATTCACTGTTAAAACAATCAAAACAATCCAACATGTATCCTTCCTTCCTTCCTTCCTTCCTTCCTTCATTCCTTCCTTCCTTCCTTCCTTCATTCCTTCCTTCCTTCCTTCCTTCCTTCCTTCCTTCCTTCCTTCCTTCCTTCCTTCCTGCTTTCCTTCCTTCCTTCATTATTTAGGTGAACACCCCTACAAGCACCTTGCAGATGTTGGATGTTGTTTATCACGATGCACTAAGATTCATAACTGGCTGTAACTATTGTACCCACCATTGTACCCACTGTATTCACTGGTTAACTGGTCATCATTAACTTCACACAGACTCTCCCACTGGTACATTTTCATCTTTAAATCACTTCTTGGTCTGCTGCCTTCATACTTCTCCTACATGTCATTGCATGAGTGCAGCTGCAGCGTGCGCTCTCAGGACATCATTACATGCAGTGTTCCCTCAGTGAGGACTGAACTAGATGAAAGGACCTTCTCCTACTCTGGTCCTGTTTCCTGGAATATCTTGCAAAGAGATCTGAAGCTTTCAACCTTGACCTCTCTAAATGGCTTCAAACATCTGCTAAGTTCATGGCAAAAACCAACAGACATGTTCCTATATATATATTTACATCAATTTACAACATAGCTGTTTTTTTGTTTTGTTTGTTTTTTATACCATTTTCTTTTATTTGTTCTTCTCACTTTCAATGCTTTCTTTTATGATTGTCTACTGTTGTCATCACTCTTTGTTAAAATCAGGTCTCTTTTGTAAATGAGTCCCAGAGGCTCAATGGGACTAACTTGTATAAATAAAGGTTGAATGAATGTAACAAATGTAACATCTAATAAATCTCTAAACGATATTATTTCTGTAAAGTAAATACAGAAATCAAGAATAAGAAGACATGCTTACAATTCGGCTTATACACAAATGTACACAAATAAACTAGAACTAAGTGTTAAAGAAATGCAAGAAATAAATTAGGTTACAAGAAAAACAGTGATCAACGTAAAAAAATGAAAACAGAAAATAATACTAGAAGCACAATATTGCGCACCAAGCAGCAACTCAACAAACAAGAGGTACAAAAACGTTCTTAATAGGTTTTATTTTAATATAACGTTTTAATTTGTGTTTTGTACAGCAGATATAAATCCACCTAGTCAGCCATTTTAGATTTGCCTTTGCTTACATTTTTTATTATTATTATCTGAGCATAACTGTAAAAGGAAGTGTGTATTTGTTGCGACAACAACGAAGGCGATAAAAGAAAAGAAAAACAAAATATCGCCTCATAGATTTCAGCATGGGGTTAATGAGGGTTTAGAGGAACTCATCAAGTGATGTATTTAGAGGTCAGTAGGTGTCAAGAGGCAGTGATGCAAACATTAATGTTCTTACTGACGTAACTGAACACATAATGTAAACTCATTTACAGGAACACATTACCATCCATGCAAAGTGTCCATGTAGGACCAGGAAACACCATCACAAACACTTATATTACAGCTGAGCTGATTCACATTCACAGCAGGAGACAAGTTGCATTTCACACCTAATTAAGAGGACGACTGCACCAGAGTCCACGTCAATGTGTGTGTGTTTATGTGCATCTGAGAATGTGCAGCTAAGTGTGTGAGACGGTAAAGACAACTCAGCAGCAAACTGCTGCCAGGAATTTTTAAGCACAGGGTTTATTTCGGAACCATTAGGAAGTTTCACATGATCCATCCTGTCAGACATCCTTCTGCCTGCTTTCATTTTAATCAAATGCATATTATTGCAATGTATGCTTCATTACATAATTACACATTCTACATAATTCGCTCATCTCAGTCATTCTGAATAAAAATGTCCCCAAATGAAACAGTTGGCAGAGTGAGGGGTTTAAGAATGCTCCAAATCATCAGCTAAAATTTGAAAAAAGAACTCATTGCAGGACGGAAAAATGCACTCAGAGCACTGATGAAATCTCTAACATACAAAGCATTTAATATTTTAATATAAGTCAGATTTTAAGAGTACCACTGGCGGCAGCTCTCCTCTACAAGATGGCCACTAGTTGCCACAAGCTGTTGGCCACCTACCTGATAAGATCCTGCTCTAAGGCTGCAGTCGAGTGCTACTCTTCATTGGAGCATTGCACCCTTCATGGTATGACCTGGCCTGTATTCCTGAGTATTATTGAGATACTTACCATATCTTTGTGTCTACAGTTATCCTGCCTCCTTGGGTCCCGTCCAGTTCTGGTTCTCCTTCGGTTCTGTTCCTTGTTCCTCATGCCTTGCCCTCTAGCCACTTGCCTGCCCTGCCTGGTCAATCATCTCTGGAGCTCTTTCTGGATCCAACTATGTGCCACACCACAATGACCAAACCTGTAAGAGAAACCAACAGGATCCATATCAAAACTTCCCTCATCCAGACACCCATGACCTTGTCCTTCCTCCTCAGGGGCCACAGATCCTCTGTAAATATTATACTGATGTAAATAATGAACACTGTTCACTCTTCTACTCCGAGTCTTGTCTTGTTCTGGGTCTCGTATCAATCTGGGTTCCTCGAGTCATAAAATATTTGTGAATGCATACAGGCCAAAAGTCAACATTTGATGCCCATGATCTTTGGCTCTTAAGGTGAAACTCTAAAAAAGAAAAGTTCTGATTCGGTTATGTGCATCAGTGTATGAGTTCAGGAACATTTTCACAAATCATTGTTTGTAAAACAGTTTTGCCATGGCATGTACAAAGGCTGGATAAAATTATGTAATGTAAAGAAGATATGTTTACTCACAGTAGTTAAAATAAAAGTGGATGCTTTACAGTGGAAAAAAGGCCTTGTCTGTTCCAAATTCTTTCTGATGTGACGCTACTCGTTTAAGGAATAAATTTGCCCACTTTTGTTTTAGAGTACTTCTGATTAAAACACAGAGATTTTTCAACATATTTTAAGACATTTATAGCCACGTCTTGTTTTCTGATTACCCATCCATCCATCCATTATCTTTACCTGCTTCTTCCTTTTCAAGTCATGGGGTTATTAGCGCCCATATCCAGCAGTCACTGTGCAAGAGGGGGAGGGCACACTGGACATGTCTTCAGTACATCACAGGGACGCATGGAGACAAACAAGGCAAACAACCATTCACACACTCACACCTAGGGACAATTTAGAGTTACCAAAATGCAAATGTTTAACCTGTGGGAGGAAACCGGTGTATCCAGAGAAAACCCATGCATGCTCGGCGAGAACATGCAAACGCCACTCAGAAAGACCCCAGGTTCAAACCAGGTACTGAACCCACGACCTTCTTAATGTGAAGCAACTGTGCTAACCACTGATCCATCATGCCGTCATTTTCTAATTATAAAACCCTAAATTCACACAGAAATGATCACTGAACCTTGGAAGTACATTTCTTGGTTCAATACTTTTTTTCCCCAAAAACTACTGGAGGTCAGCTGTAGTAAGACTTTCATTTTTTAACTGATCAGTCTGTGCAACTAAACAGTCCATTAGCAAGAAAGTTTATTTATGAAGAGGCTGGACTCGTGGGAGCCTGACTCAAATGCAGCTTTGTGTCTAATAAGGATTTCACAATCCTGATGCATTTTGGTCCTTAGCTTATTTTCACCCTGCACATAAAGCAGCAGAAAAAGGGCTGCCCAAGGCCACGCAGCTATGACAGTCGCCTTGAATTAAACTCCCTCATTGCGTTTATCACACCCTCCTCAACAGCTTCTGCTGTCAGGGCAGAATTTCACTGAAATAATTTCAGTTATTTCCTCACTTTTTATAATACTAGGTTTCATCACAGATCACATTGATTGATTAATACACAGTATCAAGCAACTTCAAAGTACACAATGCATTTAACAGCTGCCAAGCATTCAGAGTAGATTTTCATCAACCCATCTATGCTGCTCACTAAATAAACCAAACTATTGATTGACCCCCCTCAGCTGTCTTTGAGACCTTGTGACTGTTTTCAGCTCTATCAGGAGCTATTAGGAAAAAAGAGTGCAGCTTCTCTGAGGTTTCTTCCTCTTAAAAGATGAGGGAATATTAAAAGCAACTCAGCACTCTGCTTATTTTGAAACCCGGGAGGCAGGATGATTGGATAAATATTCACTGCGCATGCCTGAATCGCCTCGTCTACCTTTGCTCTCAGCGCTCTGTGCTTACTTACTGATATCCATGCACGGTGTCTAACGGTTGCATGGACTCAGTCAAGAGAAAAAGATGGAGAGCTTTTTCAGCCTATGTGGCGCAGGACATGAGCCAAAGTTGGACCTAAATGAAAGGTTAAAAAATAATAAAAAAACACCATGCGTAGAATGCCACAGCTGTGTACCAACGTGTTGACAATAGAATTTCTGGGACAAATTCCAACCCTCATTTTCCCTCATTGTCCTCGCTGCCTCTCTTGTTCTCAATGCACCACCTTTCGCAGTGTCCAAATAGGCATCCATTTACTCTCTGCACAATTCAATTGGGAATAAAATTCAGGAACTGGCTGTGCTCAGTCAGGACCATAATAATTGAACTGAATGGTATTGCATCTGTCTCCAACAATCATGTTTGTTTTAATTAAATGAGAGTTTCTAAAGAGGACAATTCAGGGTGTGAACTAGAAAAACATCCAAAGAATAAAGGACAGTTGGGTGTGTATATGTGTGTTTGACGGGGATGTGACTCTGTTAGTGAAGGAAGATATAGGGAACCATATGGACTGTGACTTCGAAGCAACCCACCAGGAGGTGTCCGTGGAGCTGTCTGCCAGTGCATTAATCTGGCAGGTTTTAATGGCCAAGGCAGGCAACAACCAACAGCTCTGCACTCAGACATCAATTCCACAAGTGCATGCCTCCCCAGCGGGCAAATGGAGCGTGGCTCTAAGCTGCAAGAGCTTTGTACTTTTCTGTATATTTCTTTCCTTATAAACATCCCAAGTCTTCCACAAAGATGAAAGGGGAAAAAAAAAAACATTATGTGCAGTTAAATTCCTATAAAAGGCAGTTTTTCTCATGTGAATGATTTTTAAAATGGGATTTTATTGTGTTTGTCTTAATTAGAACATCAATTAGTGTTTATGGTTCAGATTAAAAATTTGAGGGCACATATATCCTTAAACAAATATTGGCCACTGCCTTCCATGCAAGAGATTTAGACTAAGATCATCGTATGCTGAAAAATAATAAAGTTGTATCTGTTTGAGTCAAACATTGAAAATAACGTTATGCAATATTGTGAAGTGTCACACAGAATATGGGCTGATGACTCCCAACTAGTGCAAAGCCAAATTTGATCAAATTAACTGAATTGTAGCAATTGTTGCGTTGGCTATTGTGGACTAGCTGTGGGGGCCAGCTTGAAGTGAATGTCTCCAAATTTATGGATGCAAATTCAGGGACTACGTTCTGCAAGTTTTATTAAAATCCATCCAGTGGTTTATACTATATTTTGCTAACAAACAACCAAGGTTGACTCCAAGTTAGGCTTAAAAGTTCAGGTAAATATCTTGTATAATGTGTATTTATAATATTATATTATATAATGTGTTGATTATGACTCTCAGCTACTACACCAGAATATAACGCTGTATCTGTAAAACTGATTGAACTTTGTGTTTTGTAAGTTTAGTTGAGTGTGCCAGCCATCTTGGATCTGGTTGACTTCAAAACGCATTCAGTTCTAGATAGTGATAATTTTCTGAAAGTTTCAACATACTCTTACTAATGGTTCTCAAGATATTTAGCTAAAACACAAAGTTGACTGCAAACAGTTACGGTAATCATTAAACTTCAAAGTGTATGCACAATTTTTTTTAAGGCTCAAAATGTGAATTTGGGTTCAGTCTCATCTACAGCCATATCAAATTTAGTTCAATATGTTTAAAACTGACTGAGACTTGTTTTTAATCTGCTGGCTGTGGTTGCAATCTTGAATTGAGCTTTAGTGATTATTTTCTGAAAATTGTATTAAAATCCATACACCAGGTTTGTGAGATGTATTGGTAAGAGACACACCCACACACAGACACCTTTCATCAATGGGGGACAATAATGCTAAAAACGTTATGTTCTTAGCAGCAGGTAGCTAAAAATATGAATATATACTGTATTTTCTGGTGTATAAGTCACAGTTTTTTTGCATAGATTTCTCAGTCCTGTGGCTTATATGCCGAAGCAACTTATATACTTTTTTTCATAACGCAATTTTTGACGGGTCAGCAGTAACGCATAATAAATGCAGCTTACAGTGTATATGGAAAAAAGACTTATATGTGTTTTTTTTTCCTCTTCATGAGGCTTTTTTTGACTAATGCGACTTATACTCCGGAGTAACTTATACACCATAAAATATGGTAATGTTAAAAAATAAATAAATGCCTTAACAGATATTCAAAAAATGTTTTCACATGCAGGTACTCCCCGAGTTACGATGCAGTTCCGTTCCTACGTCCGTTCGTAACACGGAAATTGTTGTAAGTTGGAAAATACGTCCAAACGGCACCTCATACATCCAAACGGCACCTCATACGTACAGTACTGTGTTTTTTACCAAGCACTTAACACATTACTCTACATAATTATCAAAAAACACATACATTTGGAGCCATAATGAAGGAAAAAAAGAGTTAATTTCTTACTGGGAGCTGGTCAATTCTTCCTCCGTCTGTTAGCATGTTAGCTCGTGCACCTCCGAGCTCCTGCAGCTTCACGCGGTCAACAGCGTTTACAGCAACGTCTGTTAGCATGTTAGCTCGTTGCTAGCATGTTAGCTCGTTGCTCAGCTGTAGCCTGTCTGCCTCTTAAACCTCCGCTCAAAACAATAAGGTCTCCTGTATTTCCATGTGCGGTCCAGAGTTAGCATATTTAGCATATTAGCCCCTCCTGACCTCCTCTGCTCCATTCTGCCTGAGGTCTTCTGTAAGTTTCCAGCACGTCAAGCTCCATCCAACCCTCTCTCCCTCCCTCCCTCCCTCCCTCCTGTAAGTTTCCATTGAGCGCGTGTCAAGCTCCCCCCTCCCTCCTGCTCCCTCCTGTAAGTTTCGTTTCTCCTGTAAGAGATAAGATAAGAGATAAGAGATAAGAGATTTTTTATTAACATTGCACCAGTAAACCAATACAACGTGATCATGTAAACACAGTCATCCAGAGGTCAGAGAATGTTAAGCTGCTGCAATTCAAAACACGCATGTTCAAAACACGCATGTTCGTCAGCGCGGCCATCTCTCATCCATCATGGATGAAGAGCAAAACAGATATGGAAAAAGGAAAAGCACAGTAGGTATCATTTGTGATATTCAAAAAAAGAATTTATCAAAGATTGCCTGAGGACACTCCATGATAAAGTCTCAAAAACTCTATCAGCGAAAGCACAGTCACACGAGACATTGTTGCAGTTTTGACGACAGGCAAGGAGATATTTAGTCTGTGAGTAACTTCAAAGAACACAGTTCAGCAGTTTGTTCAGCTGGGCGTCATCCGAGCCACACACAGAGATCTCTGGGGGGTGCGGGTGAGGGAGGTCAGCAAGGGCACTTCAACTCTACGCTCCAGGAGAAAGTTTCCAAACAGGCCTCTTTTCAAGGACGTGTGCAGAAACCAGATTAGATAGTCTTTTTGTTTATTCCAATTCAGACCACAGTGTTCTTTTTCACTGCAGCCTCCAAGTCCAGACGCTGTTTCAGAGCCAAAATTCCAAATCATATGAGGTTCCGGTCTATGAACCCCCATCCATGCCCAGTTGGGACCCAGGCGGCTGTAAACGAGTTCCAAAACGCCCAGCAGGTCCCCGGTAGTCCACCGACGCACCCAACGTGCGATTGAGCTCATACAACAGCTGGGATGAGTTGCTCACGGCCCGGATCAGAGAATCATGCTGATCAGGGAGTTTCGCCAGCGCGCTGATAGCCGCCGAAGCCCTCCTCAGCTTCAGGTAGCAGACAGTCCCTCCGATGCCAAAAAAAAGAGCAGCTGCTACTAATAGTCCAATAATCCACAAATCTTCCACGTCTTCGACACTCAAGACGGTCAAACACATAGGCTGCCACTGTCCCCATGAGTCCATCATGTATCCAGCCGCGTGTGTGTCAGAGGGGCAGACCGCTTCTCCTGGCACGGTCCGCTTCGTGGAAAAAATCTTATCTATTGAAGAAACAGCCCAATTTACTAATTCCATCGCAAATTGGTTCGAGTGAGCGCTGAAGTGTCAGACGAGACAAAAAGCAAGCAGGGAGGAGGAAAAAAACTTAGGGAAGGAAGGAGCAGAAAGATATGCGACTTGCCTTGTCGAGAGCGGAAGTAGAACTGTAAGTTTCGTTTCCATATTTTCTGGTGTAAAGGTGCATAAACCACGAAACTTGAAACAATGCTTTTCAATGGGAGGCGTTCGTAACCGCGAAACGTCGTAACTCGAGACCGTCGTAACCCGGGGACTACCTGTATTGTGTACATGATGACATATTTATTGAAAACACAGTTCAACATCTGAACCCAGGCATTTTAGCATACTTAAATATGTCAAACCAGAAGTTGGGTCACTTTCTTCACCATGTTTGTTTTAATTTTCACACATTTATATGTAAATCATAAATTGCCTGACTCATCCATTTCAGTCTCTTT
>JBBPBX010041053.1:0-12843 GCA_038048925.1 Garcialebias charrua
TATATATATATATATCAGTGACGTGCGGTGAGGTTCATGGCTGGTGAGGCAATGCACAGTTTTTTTTCATATGTATAATAAGAAACAGACAAAAAATGTTCTCCACGTTTTGGCTTCTGTCTTCCATAGCTTCCTCAGTGCTTTGGATACTTTGGATAGCGTTATTTTCTTCTTTTATAATACATGAACCCTACAGAGTAGTTTATTCACCATTTGATTGGCAGCACTTAACGGGTTGTGTTTAAAATCTCATATCAGCAATCTTTACACATACAAACTGTAGCACACTAAAAAGCACATTTAATTTGTAGAAAAAATTATTTTAGTCTTACCTTTACTTATAAATTAAATTAAACTATAACAAAATCTATTTTTATTTTATAGAAAAGAGCTGTGAGAATTATTACAAGAAAGCCTTACTGTCATCCATCTAATATATTATTTAAACAACTCAAAGTACTGAAGTTTTATAATTTGGTGGACTATAATATTTTGTTAGTAATGTATAGGGCTCACAAGAATATACTACCCTGAAATATTCAAATGTATTTTGTTAAGAGAGAAAGCTGATATAGTCTAAAGGGAAGTGAAATTTTTGCAAAGCCAAGGTATAGGACTAGTTTGAAGGGACGGTTTATTTCAATACAGGGAGATGAATTGTGGAATGTTTTGGGAAATTATGTTAAAGATGTAAACTCTGTGCTTATGTTTAAAAAATGATCAAAACTAAATTGTTAACAAAATACTAAAACTTTCAGTTAAGTGTTTAATGTTCTTGTAAGGATGGCTCCCTCTGTCGGTCTGTCTCCCTCCTTACACCTTTGTAGTTCCCAGGTCTGCATTCTCAGGTGTTTCTGGTTTTAGTTAATTACGGTGTATAATAGTTTGTGTTCATGTGTGTTTCATTGTCTATTTCCCTAGATTGTCGTGTCCATGCTTGAGCCACAGTCTTCAGTCTACAAGTCCTAGGCGTCGTAAGTACTGCCCTGTCAGTTTTTTTAGTTCACGATATATTAAAGTGGTTTATTGATTTTCAACTCGTGCCTCCAAGTGTTCTGCCTGTCTGCACCTCCGGGTTCATCCAACACCAAACCAGATCATGACAGTAATGACCCGACCATAACCGTGAGCCCAACAGTCAGATGATCTAAGGCACTCATGAGCAGAAAATGACGGCTTCAGCTCAGAAGGAAGCTGCCGCCATTCGAGTTAGCGGGTTTCAAACAGAACCCGTTTGGAGCCTCCACAGATCCGACTGGAAATCCTTCCATCTCCACTTTTGCTGGAGGAGCGAGCGCGGAGGAAACGCGGAGACGGACACTCCAAACCGGTTTTTTCCTACCCTCCTTCGCATGGGTTATCTTTGTGGTCCGTTTCTGAGGACGACTCAGAACCAGAAGAGTTCTGGCTCGATCCAGCTCTAGAACTGCGTTGCCACAGGAGAAAGTGGCGACCGAAAAATATGAACATTTCCGGGTTTCAACCCACCCCTCCTACTGCCCCGCTTCCCACGCTGTCAGATGAGCCGGGGAGATTTTCAAAGGGGAAGGGATACCTAGACCCATGTCTGAACCTTTGCCCTATGACGCCTCTGGAGAGACGTTTGCTGAGGGGGGTATGTGATCCTCCACACGTTTGCAGGACACACAGAGAGGGATCCTGCATGACTCGCAACCAAGGAACCTAGGAAGCTTCCTCAGAAGACACCTTCACAGAAGGAGAAGTGTTCTAGCTCTCGCACTGATGAAGAACGGATAGATCACTCATCAACCACAGAGTTCGCTGTTGTACAGATACAGGAGGCCATTCTTGTTCTTGAGCAACTTGAGAGACTGCACATGGTTGCTATCATTAGCGTTTATCCACAATATAAGATTGTCGTTTTTCCTTGCGGATGAATTAGGCCTTGTTTACACGGACACTGTGGGGGGAAACGGAGGTTTTGGGTATGTTATTTAGATGAAAAGTTTTGCGTTGACATGGATCCGCTCAAATCTCCCCCCTCCCTCATGTCCCCCTCCTCCCCTCATGAATCCACTTTAGTTACCATGCCGGGTCATTAGTTGGCACTGTGAATTTTTGAACCTTCACCTACTGCGCATGTGTGCTGCTGAACCTTCACCCATTGCGCATGCGTGCTACGTCACTCTGCTGGCAGACTGCTGCTTTCTTCTGGGCTAAAAACAACTTAACAACAAGTTAAAGCTGAATTTTGGATAAGAGTCGACAGATTTGACACCAAGTGGGACTCTCTTCATCTAACAAGCTCCACACCAGACGCTGAGTGGACTGTGGACCAGAACCGAATGACGATGAGGATGATGTCGGACTTTAGTCCGTGAAAAACATGACTTACAGCAGGTAAATCAACGTTCTTAATATAATGTGTGCTTGTGTTTACTTTGATCACACAACAACGGAGTTTTTACTTATTTATTTATTTTTCTGCCAGGTGGAGAAGCTGTCGTTCCAACAGGCGGACCGGTTCTTATGGGGTCCAGATGAAAACACAGCAAGAGTCCAGTTCGTTAATGTATTTACAGTTCAGTTAACGTGTTTTATTATTGTTCAGTTTAATTCTCAGTGTTTGTGTGACATAGAGTTTGTGGTGTTGAATAAATAAATAAATAAATAAATAAACCTTGCGTCTTCATTTTCACAGCACGTTACGCATTGTCTAAATAACGTAACGAGTCCAGATGGACAGCTCAGATAACTTTATATATCAACCACGCTAACATAAATACTGTTTATTATTGTTAAACTGTAATAATTTATTTAGCACATATTGTTCAGCATGACACGTGAAATGTCCGCCTGCCCTGACTGTCCGTGCGTGCGTGCTATGCGCATCTGTTCATACAAAAGATCACCAGGAGATGTTTACATGATCAGCGGAGGGTCAGCGAAAAAGATCCACTCTAAAGGGTGAGTTCAAAAACCATCGGAGTCAAAGAGGGGGGCTAGTGGTGCCGTGTCAACAATAAGCAAAGAGAGAAAGGAGCGGTTTCACTCAAAATACGCGCCGTGTAAACAGGGCCTTAATCATAACCAATTTCTGTTTAATACCAGACCCAGGTCGCACTCAAATATTGACTTGGGTTAAAACTGTGAAAAGTGAGTCCATGCTGTTGTTTGCAGAGTCGAAGATCCCCACTTCCACAGAGTGCACTGTACCGCCAGCAGAGGGCGCTGCCCTGTCTTCGGCTCCAGAGGGCTCAGACATTACAGTGCCTACAGAGGGTGCTGAAGTCCCAGCGCTTACAGAGGATGCTGAAGTCCAAGCACATACAGAGGGTGCTGAAGTCCCAGTGCCTACAGAGGGTGCTGAAGTCCCAGCGCCTACAGAGGGTGCTGCTGTCCTAGCAACAACAGAAGAGGGCGCTGCCACAATGATCTCTACATCCATGGGGGTTCTTCATGCCAACGATGCCTCAACATCTACGTCAATAGAGGGTCCCCACACCGTTGAGGTCTCACCACCTGAGGTCTCAACACCAGAGGTCTCACCGCCTGATGACGTCTCACCGCCTGATGACGTCTCACCGCCTGATGACGTCTCACCGCCTGATGACGTCTTACCGCCTGATGACGTCTCACCGCCTGATGACGTCTCACCGCCTGATGACGTCTCACCGCCTGATGACGTCTCACCGCCTGATGACGTCCCTACGCCTGATCAATTCTTGTCGCTTGACATCTCAACTCTCGACAACAAGGGTCCTGGCGACGAGGGTCCTGACGACGAAGGTCCTGACGACGATGAGGGTCCTGATGACGACGAGGGTCCTGACGACGACGAGGGTCCTGACGACGACCGTGTTCCTGCCAATGCTGAGGGTCCTAACAACGATGACCATGTTCCTGCCGACGAAGAACGTGTTCCTGCCGACGAAGAACGTGTTCCTGCCGACGAAGAACGTGTATAAGCTGACGAAGAACGTGTACCAGCCGACAACGTCTTGGTTCCTACCAAAGAAGACCGTATACCAGCCGACAACGTCTTGGTTTCTGCAGACGCCGTTCCTACCGTTGATGGACGGCCTCCCGGTCGCCCGCCCAACATGACGCTGCTTGATGGATGGCCTCCCGGTCGCCCGCCTGACCGATGTTTGACTGGTGCTAACATCCTATGCCACATGTGTCAAACTCTTGGCCCACGGGCCAGATGTGGCCCGCCATGTCATTTTATCTGGCCCGCGAGAGCTTAATTAAAAAGTTTTGAGTGTCTAAAAATTAATACGAGCGAGTTTTGACCAAAAACTACATTTCCCACAATGCCTTTCGACTACGGCAGCCCCACTATGCCTTTCGACAACGGTTTTCCCACAATGCCTTTCGACTACGGTAGCCGAGGCAGTGTTTCTACCTTCATGCCAACGAGTGGAATTGAGATATAAATAATGATCCCAACATGTCCAGAAAGAGAAAAGTTGATACAGACGGAAGTTTCAAGAAAGATGGGAAGGCGAATACTTGTTTGTGCTTCCAGGAGAAAGACCGGTATGTCTTTTGTGTTACGAGGCGGTGTCGGTTTTGAAACCAAACACGGAGCTAAGTACGCTAAAGCTAGCCTTCAAGAAAAGCAACACATTCTGCCAAGAATTAAAAGGCAAACTGCAGTCGCAGCAGAGTTTGTTCATGAAACCCACAGCCAAAAACGAGGCTGCAGTGAAAGCTAGCTTCAAAGTGGCTGTGTGACTTTGCTGTGTTGTGCGACATAACCGACCATCTCGCCCAGCTGAATCAGAAGCTGCAGGGACGCAAACAAGTCATCACGCAGATGTCCGACGCGATCACGGCTTTCCTGCGAAAATTGGACTTATGGATGTGGCAAGTGAAACAGGACAATCTTGTCCACTTTCCTGTTTGTCAGGTTAGCATTTTCTTAAAATTTAATTCAAATATATCCTGATGCATTCTCAATAATCCAGGTAGAAAAATCTAAAAAAGCTAAGTGTGGTCCTCTGGACATTCAAAAAAACAAAACAAAAAACAGGTGATTATTTCAGCCACCTAAAATAATATGTTCCCCTTCCTTGGATGGTTTCTTTTCACAAAGATGGCCTCTTTTACTCGTCTCTCAAACCATTGTTCCTCTCTATCAAGGATGTGAACATCTTCATCCCTGAAAGATGAAGTTTTGTTTTGTTTTTTAAATGTCCAGAGGACCAGACTTAGCTTTTTTAGATTAATTAACATATAATAAAATGTAATTCAACAAAGAAGAAGAACATTTCAACTGTGTGCAATTTAATGATTGTGCTTGCATTTTGTTTTGTTTTGTTTTTTAAATGTCCAGAGGACCAGACTTAGCTTTTTTAGATTAATTAAAATATAATAAAATGTAATTCAACAAAGAAGAAGAACATTTCAACTGTGTGCAATTTAATGATTGTGCTTGCATTTTGTTTTGTGTTTATCATTTTCAGAACATGATCAATCATAGAGAGAGAATCCACTTGGTGTGTTCAAGGACAGGCAGCATCTCCTCATCAAAGACTAACCAAAAAAACTTGAGGTAATATAGTTGTGAACTGAGTCAACCTTTATTTTGGTATGTGTATGCACACAAATTGTTGTCATTCACAGTTGGATGCAAGGCTGTGTGTAGCCTTTTTGGGTGAGATGCTACATGTGTCATACATGTTCTTTGCAGCTCAGTTTTATGTTTTTTTTTAATTAACTTGGACAATTTCATCCTTCATTAATGGAGTTATGTGGGTTTTCATAAGCTGACAAATTTTAAAAGGATTTATGTTAGAGCAACAAGCAAACAGATGTTTTCTATGCAACTGTAATTGTCAGTTGAATAAGTTATAATAAATGAGTTATTCAACATTAAGGAGTACGGTAGTTACATTTATTTTACATTACATTAGATTACATTTAGTTACATTTATAAGTTACATCTGGCCCTTCAAGGTCAGCCATTATGCCGATGTGGCCCTCGGTGAAAATGAGTTTGACACCCCTGTCCTACGCGATGGACGGCCTCCCGGTCGCCCGTCGGACGGGGTTCTGCCCGATGGTCGATCTCTCAGTCACCCGCCTGGGTTTTTTTTGTCTGGTGCAGATAGCCTGTCTGCTATGTTTAACCATTTTAGTTTCTAGTTCTAGTATTGTGTTTTTCTCGGGTCCACCATCCCTGCAGTTCCTCCCTTCGCCAACCCTTTTTTTTGGAGGGTGTTCTTTGGGGATACCTGGGAGCATCTTTGAGGGGGGTACTGTAAGGATGGCTCTCTCTGTCAGTCTGTCTCACTCCTTACACATTTGTGGTTCCCAGGTCTGCGTTCTCCGGTGTTTCTGGTTTTAGTTCATTTCAGTGTGTATATTAGTTTGTGTTCATGTATGTTTCATTGTCGGGTCATTTGTCTATTTCCCTGGTGTGTTGTGTCCATGCTTGAGCCACAGTCTTCAGTCTACAAGTCCTAGGTGTCGTGAGTACTACCCTGTCAGTTTTTTGAGTTCACAATATATTAAAGTGGTTTATTGATTTTCAACTCGTGCCTCCGAATGTTCTGCCTGTCTGCACCTCCGGGTTCATCCAACACCTCACCAGATCGTGACAGTTCTAGATATTTGTACATTGTGAAAAGTTACTCTTTTTGCTCTGTTACTCATAGATGATTATTGTTTGAATTGATTGTTTGAACTTGTTTTGTTTTTGAAAAAAGGGGCCGTTAAAATAAGATTTATTCTTCTTTCTGCCACCTTTAATTTTATGTATTCTTTCATATAATATGTGATATGTTTTTTCTTTTTCTTTTGGTTTTTAATGTAAAAATAATAAATTAAAAATAAATAAATAAATGAAGTCCATGCACCGCTCCTTTGGAACAAAGGCGTCAATGACTTTTTTGTAAAAGTCTTCCTTGTCGGCTTTCAGTTTTAAAAGTCTCTCTGCCTCGATGGAGATCAGAAGATAGCCTTACTTGATCAGAAATGTAATCCGCCATTGCAAAATTATTGCCAATCAGGAGAAAAAATAACTGAATCAATGCACTTGACTTTCCTTACATTAAATTGTAGCGGTGTAGGAGGTGGTGAAGAGACGACACAGGAGACGGGAGGCAGGTCTTCACTTTAAGCTCCTCACCGGGGGAGGGTCTTCCAGCTCGACGCCTGTCATTCAAGGGTTGCCTTACTTGCACAGTTTTAGTGCTCCATTCTTTGGTATTTAGCATTTTTTAGCTATCCAAATTTTGGGCTAAACCTGTGGTACTTTCTGCAACTTTGTTGGCTTGAGGCGTGGGGGGCAGTGAGAAAACGCATCACCCCAAAAGTCTGACACTAGTGATCCACTTGTACGTTGTGACAGTGTGTCCCATCATCAGTTCTCAGTTCCTTTGGAAAGCCCAACGACCCACAGAATTATTTCAGCATGATAGCAACACCGTTGCCTTCTTGTTTTTCTTACTGTTAACAAGTGCCACCCGTGACACCTGTTAGTATGTTCATCCACTCGGTACCCGCGGCGTCCTGAGGTTGTATTGACCAAATACCACACAGTCCTGCAGTACCTTGCGAATTTGCTGCATGGGAATCCAGAGCTCCTGACTCTCCAACTCCTTACGTGTAGGTTGTACGCCCGTATGACCTAGCCCTTCATGCACGCCACGCACAACCTCTAACACGTACTCCTGTGGGACCCTCGGCCCGCCGGGGTTTGTTCCCACTCTCGATCGACAAAACGATTTTTCTCTATTGCACATAAGATCCACTTCTTCATTGCCCTGCCAGTAGTTTTCTTCTTTAGTGTGGGATTTTTGGCGCTCCACCTCCAACTTGTAGATTCAGCTTGATTCCAGCTATTTTCTTCCACAAATCATGGTGAGTCACCTCTTTTCCCTTAGCACTTTCAAATCTATTTTCTTCCCAAATGGATAAATCCTTTGTCAGGGCTTGTGCACAGTGATTACTGTTGGTCACTACTGTGATGTTTTCACTTTTCTATGAGCAAGTTCAAGCAATCCTTCTAGTACTGCTGTAACTTCTTTAGTCTGAGCACTTCCTGGCACTCTCTCCCCTTTATGAGGTACAAAGTTTCGGACCTATATTTCCGCAGTCGTTTTAGAATCCAGCCACAGAGGCTGACTTAATGATTTGCTTCAACTTCTCTTTCCCAGCCGGGGAGAAGTCGCTCTTATTCATTCTTTGTTTTGTTACTTCGGGGATATTTTCACAGGTTTTTGTACAGTCCTGTTTGCCAATTGAACTGTAAGGTGTTATATTGTTTTTAGGTTTCTGCGGATCACAGACACCTCTGCCCCAAAGCCTATTAGGTAAGGTTTTCCATCCACTTTGGCATAGATTTCAACCCCCTCCTAATAAGCGTTATCTAGGGTGACCCGCAACCTTTCGGCCATTATTTAGCTGGTCCCCCATCCCTTCTCAGTCGGAATTCATGAAGGGCCTTTCTTTCATCTGGGGTCATTTTAACATATTCTTTTGAGGGCACATAGTCGCCCCATCTTCGAAGTGTTGTGTTAGCTGCCTCGGCTTGAAATCTCCGTTGTTGTTGGGTTTGTTGCTGAGCCCTAGGGGCTGCTTTTGGCCGTGTTGGATTTTGTTTCATCCCGTTTTTTCTCTTTTCATCCCAACACTGTTGTTCTAGGTCACCAGACTTTACTGCTTGATCGATCTTGAGGACCAAGGTCTCACCAGGCATCCCAATGAAGGTCACTTCTCTCTTACTTCCCTTTACTACCACTCTCAGAGCCCCAACATCCTTTTCTCGAGGAACTGTTCGTCCGAGTCGATTCCAGACTGATGTGGGGTGTTGTCCTTGATCCATGCCTTCTTTTGCCTGTTGGATTTGAGAATCCTCCGTCGTGGTAGTAGATACCAGCTCAGGTTTTGGTTCAGTTGGATCGTTCATGTCGGACTGGTCCACCAGTCCTACTGGTGCCACACTGGGCCATTTTCCGTTTTTGTCGTTTCGAGTCGGTATGTTCTCAAAGCCTCCAGACTTTATGTCCCGGTACCTGGGATGAAAACAGACCTGTTGCTAACTTACTCTAAACTATGGTCAGTAGTCCTTAGTAAGCCCTCTTTGCCCTACCACCCGTGGTGTTCAGCAGGTAGCTAGTCCAGCTGCGTTACAACTCCTCTACCCAGGAGAGTTGTGGTCTGGTGCTTGGTCAGTCCACTGACGCACGCCTTGTTATCTTGAGTTCTTTATGCTTTAAGCACGTTGGGCGCCATGTTAATTCTACGTGAGTGAGGTTAGCCGTAGGACTTGCAACAAGTCCTCACTCCAGCCTACCCAGTAACGGGTCCTTTTAACTTTTATCCTGGCACACGAGTATTACCCGATATGTCTCCAGATCAGTTAGGATTAAGGCTGAGACAAGGTAATTCAACCAGACTGTTACTGTCTCCGATCTGCAATGTCATATCCTGTTTCACTCCGCCGAAAGTCTGACTTAGCAGAATGGAGTCAGATCGTATCTCACGGATAAACATGCATTAAACGACAGCTTACCTCTTGTAGATAGCAATTGTTATCCGCCTGGTTAGTTTTAGAACCTAGGAAAATAAGGTTCCAGGATATTGTTTTACTCTTTTTGGCTAATAAAACCATTCAAAACCTCCAATAATCTTTGTTGTTATCTTGAACCAAGTTTACCATCATTTAATATCACATGACTAAATGAAAAAAATCCAAATTTGTATGTTTTATGTTTCTTTATTTTTCTAGTTGCAGGGGGTAACAGCATAAGCACTACTTACTACAGAAAAAGATTTAATTAGGTTACATGATTTGCATTTAAGAGAATTAAATGATTCACAACTCACCAAAAGATGTCTTCCACACGCTAGGCTTTAATGTGTTTTTAGCTTTAATTGAATTGAGTTGTACTCCAATCAATAATTTGTATAATCTTCAAAAATGTTGGTTTATTCTACAATAATCTGATTCCGATCAAATGTGTTTAATCCATCCAGGTAATCTTGGTGTGTTCCAACTTGTGTTTTTATCTCCACCAGGAAAACTTGTTTTAATCCTATCAGGAAATCTTGTTGTTATTTCTACAGAAAAGCCTCCAGGTGATGCTGTTGTGCTCCAATCAGAAGTCTGCACTCCAGCAGACTGGACAAATCTTTGTTTAATCCCACCAGGAAGAGCTTGTTTAATAATCCACCCAAGTAGTCTTGTGTTTTAATTCCATCAGAAAAGAAGAATTTGTAATTCAGGCTTTAATCCATTCAAGACCTGTGGCGTTAATGAACAAAACTTCAGAAGCGGTGTTCCCTTAGCTCAAACAAGCTGATAAGCCAAGACCCGTCAGAGCAGATCCAGGCCTTTGTTTGTAACACGCAAAGTAACCCTCCTTTTGTCCAGGAGTAAACACTTTTTGAATCAATCCAATCTTCTTAAAGTATCCAGCAAATTCAACTAATTCTTCATGACTTCAGCAACTTCAGCAAATTGTATTCCATAAAAAATCTGGTAATCCTTTAAGGCAAATCAATTATTCCACAAAAGTGTTATATCCATTCAAAAATACTGTAATCCTTCATTTGTTCTGCGGTCCTGATGAAAAGGCCTTCCTTAGCCGGCCGGAGCCTAAAATTGGAACATAGTGTACTTACAGAAACAACTCGCCCGCTGCACTCCTGACTCTCTGCTTTAATTCATCAAAGCTTGTGGTTTTTTTCAACAAAATTCTTGGTTCTGTCCAGTTGATGAGGTACTTTCAGCAGGATGGAGATAAAGAGCACACCGTGTTTTCTCAGTTCTCAGTCCAAGGCCAGTCAGCCTTCAGTGGGCAGATCCTGCTCCGGGGTCGGTCTCGGATGACCCAAAACAGTAACTTAATTAATAGTTGAATTAAATCAAAAAGAATTTGTTTGTTCCACAAAAAATCTTTTCAAATCAGGAGAAATAGTATTCCACAAAAGAGCAGCTTTTAATCCATCATTGGCCGACGAGAGGCCCTCTACAGCAGAGCGGAGATAAAAAGTACACCGGGTTCCACTAACATAAACAATCTTGCGGCGCTCCGTCAGCGCACAGAGCTTCTCCCAGAATCACTTTAATTTTTCATCAACAGAGGAATCCTAACTGATTTTCCATCTTCAGGTAATAGCAGTCTTGTTGCTTGTTATACTACATTTAATATAATTTTAATGCCCTGGACAAGAATGGGAATATTTCCTTACCTTCTGCTGAGGTAATTCCACAGGGGCTATTTACCAAAGGTAAGGAAAAAATACCTCAATCCTGAATCAAGATTTGAGGCTATATTCCAGCTCTGCAATTAATCCAATTTTGAAGAAGAATAGCAGGGGATCCAGGCTGAAGCAAAAAGATCTCCTTTTTTTGGTCCAAGGAGTCCTTTTTTAAAATATTCTATCTTCTTCTTTTTAGTTCCAGAGCATCCGTCTTTGTCCAGTAATATCCAAATGGTCTTCAAAAATCTTCAGCAACTCAGCATTGTTCACCAGCCTTATTTATAGTCAAGAAAGGGGTTTTTCAGCCCCCACTTACAGACGCTATGTCATTTTCCTGTCATTCTGTTGGTCATTGGTGAGGTAACTTTTTACACCTCCTCCCAGCCCCCTGGACAGAGTTTGGTGACATAATTTCCTAAATCCTTATTTAGTAGCTGGTGAGATCATGACTTCCGACAGCTGTTCAGCTCTCAGCAAAGCAATGACATAATATTTTTCTCCTTAGCTCTCACCCTCCCTTCACATGAGAGTCTGGTCAGACAAGTTTAAACTTTCACCCATATCTGTCAACTTTTACCTACATTTACCAAAACTGTAGAAAAACACTTTTTAACATGTTGTGTAATAGTCAAAACTATCATCAATACCCAGGAGTGGAGAACCTCTTTGGTTTACCGTGAATCTTAAAAGAAAACATATAAATCCCATCCATTTACTCACAATACTATAATCATATATCTTCAGTTAATTATATGATACACACTGTGACACATACTTCATTTAATTCATTGCATGTTTGAATTTCTTTGTTGTAAATGCTTAAAAAACTCTTTCTTGCCCTTTCTAACAGGCTTTGAATCAACCTTGCAGCCTCTCTTCTGCTCTGATAAAAGTGTGCACTTTCTTATCTCATCTGACCTATATTTCTGCTCCGAGCAGACCTGCTTGAGTGCATGACAGCATGCCTCTGTGTGTGTGTGTGTGTGTGTGTGTGTGTGTGTGCTCTTGCTTTTCTTATCTGGTAAGAGTGAGGCTCACTGCTACAGGCCTTGGGCCGCGGGTGTGCGTGTTTTTCTGCCTAGTGTGTGCATGGAAAGGTCTTGCAGGCCTTTGTTTGTAACACAGAGGACAGAGCCTGTTCTATTAAAATAACCACAGATTATCACAACCGGTTTTAACTAGAGTTACATAAAGATGAGTTATCAAAATGCAAACAAAAGTTACAAAACATACCATGTTTTTGTTTCTGTTAGTAAATTAAAAATGGCATGATTAGAACCAAGGTTTAAAAACCATATATAAAAATTGTGTTTCTGTACACCCTGTACTCAGGGCCTGTGAGTGATCATATATGTGTTATTAATCTGGTTTTGTGTGTGTGTGCGTGAACGTGAATTTGCTGTGTGTCTTAAGTCAGTCTGTTTTCAACATAAAAGTCCTGCATATTTTGACAATACATATATATATACATATATACACATATATATATACATATATACACATATATATACAAATATACACATATATATATATATATATATATATATATATATACATATATACACATATATACACATATATATACACATATATACACATATATACACACATATATACACATATATACACGCATATATACACATATATATACATGCATATATA
>JBBPBX010041053.1:13291-23291 GCA_038048925.1 Garcialebias charrua
ATATATATATACATATATATATATATATATACATATATATATATATATATATATATATATATATATATATATATATATGTTACGACCGTATGAGGGCCAAAACATACTTAAAGGACACTGGACACAAGAAAAGGTTTAAATGATATTTTATTAACTAAAATTAAGAGCCTCCAGGCGGTCAGGGTCCTCTCAGGCTTCTCCCACCCGTCTGGAGCGCCTTCTCCTGCTCAGCGTCCTTAAAGAAACAAAAATAAATTAAAAAGAGAAAGTACAAAGGATTGTGGGACAAGTGGGTGCGGCAGATAGCAGATAGCTCCTGGCCACGATCAGTTAAAGGAACTTGCCAATATCCCTTTAAAAGATCAAGGGTAGTTACAAGCTGTGCAGATCCGACGTGGTCTACACAATCCTCCATTCTGGGTAATAGGTAGAAGTGACAGGTCTTGTACTGATTTTAGAAAAGTCAACTCAGTAACAAAACCATATTGCTATCCATTACCCAGAATGGAGGACTGTGTAGACCACGTCGGATCTGCACAGTTTGTAACTACCCTTGATCTTTTTAAGGGATATTGGCAAGTTCCTTTAACTGATCGTGGCCAGGAGCTATCTGCTTTTGTCACTCCAGATGCTTTTCTACAGTATACTGTAATGGCATTTGGTATGTGCAACGCTCCTGCCACTTTTCAGAGGCTCATGAACATTGTGTTGTCTGAGCTTGAGTTTTGTGAAGCATATTTAGACGACGTGGTGATTTTTTCTGATACATGGGAGGATCATTTAAAACACCTGCAGATTGTTTTTGCCCGTCTTTTGGGCTATATTTTAGGCTAGTCATATTCTAGTGGTTTATCCACTTAATTTTTGGATCGGCTGTGCTGATTGTGTTGAGCGCTCTCAGGTACGCAGCTGACGTACCTGATGGTGTTTGGTTGGTTGGACAGTTCTGCTGTTCACATTTATTTGAGTGCTTGTCAAATAGGTCCTGTAAACTTTTGTCACCTCAAGTTTGAAGGAATTGACTTCAGCAGTTGGAAGCTGGCTGAAGCTTCTCATTGGTGCTGATTGTGAGTACTGCTGATTGTGAGTACTATCAGATGTGTGTGTGTGTTTGCTGCTGTTGCTTGTGACACATTCAAGGGTAGTAGGACATTTGTATTTTGGTTCACTGTCATCTGTGTACTGAACACTTGGTGGTGAGCTGTTTGGGTAAGCTGTTTAAAAAAACTGTTTACTGTTTTGCTCAAACATGGCATTCAATTTAAAAATATTTCTTGAACATCCCATAGTGCAGGTCTTTATAGACTGCACAAGAGAACAAAAGCTAAGTGTAGCAAAACATTTTAAGATTGACATCAGAAAATATGCTGATGATGAATGGTTGGGTTGTGAACTGTTTTGTGACTTAAGTCAGCTTGGGGTATTCCCAGAGTTAAATGAGCAACGACGTTTGAGAGAAAAAGAGGAGGAAGATGAACGTTGGATTGCCACAAGGAGAAAAGAGCTTGAAGAAGAGCGAGCTGCTCTTGAGCAGGAGCAAGCTGCGTTTAAAGAAAAACAAAGAGAACGACAGCTTGAAACTGCCAAAAGGGAACTATAACTTAAACAACAGACTTTCTTAAAAGAACTTGAACAACAAAGACGTCAAGCTGCTTTAGAGGAGGAAAAGAAGTGTCTTCGTGAACAAGAATGACAAAGACTTCAAGTTGCTCGTGAACAAAACATACTGAAGTTGCAGAAGGAGCTAACAGAGTTGAGGATCAAAGCAAAACTGGAAAAGCAACGTTTATGTGCCACTGTGTGTCATCCAAAGGTTACACCAGAGCCTTTCATTCAAGCAGGTGTGCCTCTCTCACATCTACAGGAGATGGCGCCAGAAGAACATCGACTGGAGGAGAAGAATGAGGATGTCAATTTGGGTGATATTCTTTTCTTGTTTTTTGAATCTGACTTAACACTAGCAAACCCAGGGGAAAAAAAAACACTAGAACTGCCATGAGTTTGTCAAAATGACAATTCTTCCATTAGGTGTCATGAGCCTGGGGGTGGATATCTTTGTTTGTGGGTAAACATCCCCTCCTGAGAATCTTCTCCCAGCATAATCTTCTCCAGTAGGTCAAAACAAAAGATCCCCCTCACACAAAGAACATTCATTTACATACATCCCCCACAAATTAACCACACATTCCAACAGCATTTCCAACTTGCTTCTACAGAGAGAGAGAGTTGTTTTCACCAGAGACTGCTCTGTAGGTGGGGGGGGTTCTTACAAGCTTTGATCAAAAATAATGTTACACTGAATTTTATTTTTTTATTTTTTTTCATTCAACCTTTATTTAGTCAGGTAAATCTTATTGAGCCTCGAGGCCAATGAAACACATACATTAAACAATAAACAATAGAAAAGTAGCAAAAACATCCATCCATCCATCCATCCATCCATCCATCCATCCATCCATCCATCTTCTTCCGCTTATCCGGGGTCGGGTCGCGGGGGTAGCAGCCTAAGTAGGGAGGCCCAGACTTCCCTCTCCCCAGCCACTTGGTGCAGCTCCTCCAGGGGAATCCCAAGGCGTTCCCAGGCCAGCCGAGAAACATAGTCCCTCCAGCGCGTCCTGGCTCTTCCTCTGGGTCTCCTCCCGGTGGGACATGCCCGGAACACCTCCCCAGGGAGGCGTCCAGGAGGCATCCTAACCAGATGCCCGAGCCACCTCAACTGGCTCCTCTCGATGTGGAGAAGCAGCGGCTCTACTCCAAGTCCCTCCCGGATGACTGAGCTTCTCACCCTATCTCTAAGGGAGAGTCCAGACACCCTGCGGAGAAAACTCATTTCAGCCGCTTGTATCCGAGATCTCGTTCTTTCGGTCATAACCCAAAGCTCATGACCATAGATGAGGGTGGGAACGTAGATCGATCGGTAAATTGAGAGCTTTGCCTTTTGACTCAGCTCTCTCTTCACCACGACAGACCGGTACAGCGCCCGCTTCACTGCGGACGCTGCACCTATCCGCCTATCGATCTCACGCTCCAGTTTTCCCTCATTCGTGAACAAGATCCCGAGATACTTAAACTCCTCCACTTGGGGCAGGACCTCCTCCCCGACCCGGAGAGGGCATGCTACCCTTTTCCGGCTCAAGACCATGGCCTCGGATTTGGAGGAACTGATCCTCATCCCGGCCGCATCACACTCGGCTGCAAACCGCTCCAGTGAAAGTTGTAAATCACGAACTGATGAAGCCAGTAGGACCACATCATCTGCAAAAAACAGAGAAGCGATTCTAAGGTCACCAAAACGGATCCTCTCAACACCTTGGCTGCGCCTAGAAATTCTGTCCATAAAAGTTATGAACAGAATCGGTGACAAAGGGCAACCTTGGCGGAGTCCAACTTTTACCGGAAACGAGCCTGACTTACTGCCGGCAATGCGGACCAAGCTATTTTATATATATATATATATATATATATATATATATACAGGTAGTCCCCGACTTACGAGCGCTCTGACCTACGAGCATCCGGACTTACGAGCTGGCAAATTTTTGGAAAAAACGCAAAAAATACTGAGTTTTTCTGTGTTTTTTCACCACAGTCCGTTAGCTAAACATGTGGACACACGTTTCCGATCATTTTTATGCACTCATAAGCGGTTTTTCGATGAAAAACGAGTGTTTGTAGTCGCGCTAGCAAAACCGTTCCAACTTACGAGCGAAATTCCGGACTTACGAGACACGTGGCGGCCGTTCCAAATTACGAGATTTCCATGTTACGAGCGCCTCGTTGTAACGGAACTCGCTCGTAAGTCGGGGACTACCTGTATATATATAATATATATATATATACTTATAAATATATATATACATATATACATATATATATATATATATACATATATATATACATATATATATACATATACATATATATATATATATATATATATACATGTATATATATCTATATATATACATATATATATATATATGTATATATATCACATATATATATATATATATATATATATATATATATATATATATATATATATATATATATATATATATATATATATATATATATATATATCACACACTTTATGGTATTGTAGGCCATTGCATTAGGTAATACATTCAGCAATTACTTTTACTTTAATACTTTAAGTATTTTTAAAAGCAAGTACTTATTTACTTTTACTTAAGTAAAAATATTAATATGGTACTTCTACTTTTACTAGAGTATATTTTTGTCTGTTTATTTGCACTTTTACTTAAGTACAGTGTTTGAGTATTTTCTCCACCACTGGATTTACCTGACTATATAAATATGCCCCAAGGCCTCCTCCCCGCCAACAGATTGGAATGGCCTCATATACATACCAATGGCTTTAAAAATGCTAATTCAATTTGTCAGTTTGACAATCCCATGGGTTGCATAGGTAGAATTGTCATTTTGACAAAAACTGGTAGAGCTAGTGGTTAATCCCAGTGAAGTCAGATGGGGATTTGAAAAACTTGGAAGAAGAGAAAGATGACATCGACATGAGTGATAGTTTTTTATTGTTATTCGACACTGAACTAACCCCAGTTCAGTCAGATGAGAACATAAAAAAACTAAATGAGCTGAAGAAAAAAGACATTGATCTGAGTGAATGTTTTTTATTCAGTTCTGAAGCAGAAGAAGTCCCAATGAGCTTAACTAAGGACCCAGAAGAAACTGTTTCTCCTGTTTCTTTGTATTCTTCTGTAGCTCCTGCTAAAAACGATGATAGAGATGATGATGTCGACTTTAGTGACAGTTTTTTATTGTTATATAAAACTTATCAACTCTTATCCAAGTCAGGAGAGGACCTGAAGAGCTCAAAAGAGGTACAGACACACGTGACTATTCCTGCTGTTCCACTATGTCCAGTTTCAGCAAATACTGAAAAAGATGGCAGAACGATGGTGGATGATGTGGAACTGTCGCCTCAGCTAAAAGATGAAAATGACACTGTGGAAGAAAACTCATACCTGACTGTACCACGTGAGCTGTTGACACTTCATGTTCATGAAACCTTGTCTAACACTCTCTGTATTTTCAGATTAACTGAAAATGGAGCTGTTGCAACTGACGCAGGGATGCTATCCAGTGCAGACAATGAGGAAGACAGATTCCTCCTGACAGTCATGAAGAATGTCCAGTCTTACACTGACATCATGAAACATGATGTTTGTATTTGTTTGGTGTTTGGTGCTAAACAAAAGCCTTACAGAGTAGACGGAGATAAGCGTCGTCTGTTTGGCTTCCAAACATTCTGAAATTCCACTATGTTTTGTTTGGAGAGGAGTGCTGTGTCTATAGGTGACATCTGCACGTTCTCCCCCAACAAAACTCTGGCGGTGGGGATGTTATGCACCCTGGGGGATGTAGAAGTTTAAACATCCTTGTTTAAACTTCTACATCCCCCAGGGTGCATAACAATATACATATATACATACAGGGAACCCTCGAGTTACGTCAGGGATCGGGACCTACGAGTGTGACTTAGGTCGATTCTGTCGTACCTCGCATACCAAAAACACGTGCCTGTCGTAGGTCCGCATTTCTGCCGCAGGTCGCGGCTATACCGCTAACGGAGCGCCGCACACACATTTAACGGCATGAGAATGAACAAGCGGACATCCTGTGCCATAAACATGCACAGAACTTTATTTACAAACACTTAGATAACACATTATACCACACATTCATCCATAAACACACAAAACCAGTACAGCATGTACAGGTACAGTACTGAAATGTTTTTTTCAGCACAGACAAAGCATACAAAATACAAATCTCTTCCTGAACAGTTCTCAGCCATAATCTGCAAATGAGTTCAACCATGAAACATGAACACTTCTCTTTGAGCAGCAGCTGTTAACATCAAAATGCAGCAAATGATAAGGAACTCTCATGCATTCATCCATGCATCCAGCAGCAGCAAAAACATGTCAACCATGAAACATGAACACTTCTCTTTGAGCAGCAGCTGTTAACATGTTGCAACCATCATGTTTTTGAAACCAGTGCAGTCCATGTGGTGTTGGTGTGCAGGTTATGTGCTAACATCAAAATGCAGCAAATGATTAGGAAACTCCCATGCATTCATCCATGCATCCAGCAGCAGCTAAAACATGTCAACCAGGAAACATGATCACCTCTCTTAGTGCAGCAGGTGTCAACATCAAAATCCAACAAATGATAAGGAACTCCCATGCATTCATCCATGCATCCAGCAGCAGCAGCAACATGTCAACCATGAAACATGAACACTTCTCTTTGAGCAGCAGCTGTTAACATGTTGCAACCATCATGTTTTTGAAACCAGTGCAGTCCATGTGGTGTTGGTGTGCAGGTTATGTGTTAACATCAAAATGCAGCAAATGATTAGGAAACTCCCATGCATTCATCCATGCATCCAGCAGCAGCTAAAACATGTCAACCAGGAAACATGATCACCTCTCTTAGTGCAGCAGGTGTCAACATCAAAATCCAACAAATGATAAGGAACTCCCATGCATTCATCCATGCATCCAGCAGCAGCAGCAACATGTCAACCATGAAACATGAACACTTCTCTTTGAGCAGCAGCAGTTAACATGTTGCAACCATCATGTTTTTGAAACCAGTGCAGTCCATGTGGTGTTGGTGTGCAGTCCATGTGCATGAAAAAGTCCATGAACCCAAAAAAGAAGCTGGAAGCAGCAGAAGAAGGAAACAAGGAAACAAAATGTCCTTACTTTGACTGAAGTGTAGGTAGACACTGATGTTTTTCTCAAGTTCAAACCTGGATCAGATGGAACTGCTTAGCCAGTGCTCATCCATGAATGATGGGAGCATTTTAGGCCAGGTGTGAGCTCAGCGGTGTGGTCCTGATGTGAACAGTTCTGTCCATCAGCAAAGGTGTTTTTTTGTTTGTTTTGGCAGCAGTCATACATGCAGGTGTTGACACAGGTGATGGATGGAGGCAGATGGAAGGACACCAGAGACAGGCAGGACTGATGTCCTGGACGACAGAGGCAGGACAGAGTGGACACACGTCCATCGATGAGGAAAGTCCACGATGTGAGCTGTGAAAACATAACACAAAAATGAACATGAGCACCTACAGGTGGGCCTGTGAACACCTGAAGATGGCAAACATCTTGTCCTCACCTGATTGGTGTGGTGCAATGATGGAGAGGTGCTAGAGGGAGAGAGGCAGGCAGGCAGGCAGGCAGGACAGAGTGGACACACGTCCATCGATGAGGAAAGTCCACGATGTGAGCTGTGAAAACATAACACAAAAATGAACATGAGCACCTACAGGTGGGCCTGTGAACACCTGAAGATGGCAAACATCTTGTCCTCACCTGATTGGTGTGGTGCAATGATGGAGAGGTGCTAGAGGGAGAGAGGCAGGCAGGCAGGACAGAGTGGACACACGTCCATCCATGAGGAAAGTCCACGATGTGAGCTGTGAAAACATAACACAAAAATGAACATGAGCACCTACAGGTGGGCCTGTGAACACCTGAAGATGGCAAACATCTTGTCCTAACCTGATTGGTGTGGTGCAATGATGGAGAGGTGCTAGAGGGAGAGAGGCAGGCAGGCAGGCAGGACAGAGTGGACACACGTCCATCGATGAGGAAAGTCCACGATGTGAGCTGTGAAAACATAACACAAAAATGAACATGAGCACCTACAGGTGGGCCTGTGAACACCTGAAGATGGCAAACATCTTGTCCTAACCTGATTGGTGTGGTGCAATGATGGAGAGGTGCTAGAGGGAGAGAGGCAGGCAGGCAGGCAGGACAGAGTGGACACACGTCCATCGATGAGGAAAGTCCACGATGTGAGCTGTGAAAACATAACACAAAAATGAACATGAGCACCTACAGGTGGGCCTGTGAACACCTGAAGATGGCAAACATCTTGTCCTCACCTGATTGGTGTGGTGCAATGATGGAGAGGTGCTAGAGGGAGAGAGGCAGGCAGGCAGGCAGGCAGGACAGAGTGGACACACGTCCATCGATGAGGAAAGTCCACGATGTGAGCTGTGAAAACATAACACAAAAATGAACATGAGCACCTACAGGTGGGCCTGTGAACACCTGAAGATGGCAAACATCTTGTCCTCACCTGATTGGTGTGGTGCAATGATGGAGAGGTGCTAGAGGGAGAGAGGCAGGCAGGCAGGCAGGCAGGACAGAGTGGACACACGTCCATCGATGAGGCAAGAGCAACAGGTGGAAGTTCACTTCCATAGCCTGGTCCATGAGGCAAGAGCAACAGGTGGAAGTTCACTTCCATAGCCTGGTCCATGAGGCAAGAGCAACAGGTGGAAGTTCACTTCCATAGCCTGGTCCATGAGGCAAGAGCAACAGGTGGTTCTGTATAAACCCACACACAGACGTGAAGATCTGCAAAGAATGAAAAAACACACAGCAAAAACAACTTCTCCTTACCTGTGTGGTGTGGTGCACATGTGTTGATGGACCAAGGGGGCGTGACGCTTTGGAGGCTGTCGAGAGAGCGGTGATGTTTACAGTAGATGTAGCATAAAACAAAAACTACAGGAAAAAACATTGACATGTCTTTGCTGTACCTTTCACACGATGCTGTGCTGTTATGTGAAGGTGGGCAGGTCAGTGATGGGATCGTGGAGCTGGTGGAGAGGAGGTGGAGGAGGAGGAGGAGCAGCAGGCTGTGAACAGAAGCAGATACAAATTGATTAACAGATGAAGTTATTAACGTGACACAACTCTGAAAAATAAAAATAACAATTCATCACCTGGAGGGAGGGAGAGGGGAGGCGGAGAGGGGAGGCGTCTTTTACTGGAGAGAGGCTGAGTTGTCCATGGAGTCATCCTGGCTTGCTGCAGGAGGACTGGCTGGTGTTGGATCTTCTGGTGCACCAGCAGATCCTGGAGGAAGAGGAGCTGCAGAGACGGTGACAAACCTTAACATGCTGCTCTGCACAGCCTCTTGCTTCTTCTCGTCCAGGATCTGCTGATAACACGCAAGCCCGCCCAAGATGACTCTTCGAGCCCTCTCAAACCTCTCCCCATCTTCGTCCTGCTTCTCTAACCGGGCCAAGCCGCTGTGGAACTCTTTGAAAGCCAATGCCAACTCCTGCCGGCTGAAGGTCTTGGGTGGGTTAGGGTCGGCCTGCTCCCCTTCCTCAGCCGGGATGTGCCTGTCGAGGAGAATGAGGTCGTCCACTGACAGCTCCTCTCCTCCTGTACCCAGAAGCTCTTGGACATCATCCACGTCCATCTCGAGGTCCAGTGACCTGCCCATCCTCACAACGTCCTCAATGACATTGTCAACTTCCCTGGAATCGTGTACCTGTTGAACAAGCTGTGGACACACCTTCTTCCACACGCCGCTCAGGTTGTTCTGAGTCACACGTTTCCAGGAGTGATCAATGTTCAGCACAGCATCGTGGATGTTGTATTTTTTCCAGAAGTCTTTGAGGCTGACACCTGGAGTCATTCCGGTTGCCTCCAAAGCGTTACGAATGACCCTCTGGAGATAGTACGCCTTAAACGTACTTATCACCCCTTGGTCCATCGGCTGGATCAGCGAGGTCGTGTTAGGAGGAAGGTACACCACCTGCACATCCGTGTTAATGTCGGTGAGACCAGGGGGGTGTCCTGGAGCGTTGTCCAACACCAGCAGGACTTTAAAGGGAATATTTTGGGAATTGCAAAAACGCCGGACATCTGGCACAAAATGTTGCTTAAACCATTTTGAAAACACTTCCAGCGTTACCCAGGCCTTCCTATTTGATGCCCAATAGACTGGAAGCCTTTTTTTATCAACATGACTGAAGGCTCTGGGGTTTTCAAATTGGTAAACCAACAAGGGCTTGAGTTTGCAGTCCCCAGAAGCATTCCCCCCAAGCAGCAAGGTCAGGCGCTCCTTGCCAACTTTGTGACCTGCTGCTATTCGCTCGTCTCTGCTAATGTAGGTCCTGTTGGGCAAACGCTTCCAG
>JBBPBX010041053.1:25791-29055 GCA_038048925.1 Garcialebias charrua
CTACTATGCAAAGCAAAAGCCATTCATCAACAAGATCCAGAAACGCCGCCGGCTTTGCTGGGCCCGAGCTCATCTGAGATGGACTGATGCAAAGTGGAAAAGTGTTCTGTGGTCTGATGAGTCCACATTTCAAATTGTCTTTGGAAACTGTGGACGTCGTGTCTTACGGACCAAAGAGGAAAAGAACCATCAGGACTGTTATAGGCGCAAAGTTCAAAAGCCAGCATCTGTGATGGTATGGGGGTGCATTAGTGCCCAAGGCATGGGTAACTTACACATCTGTGAAGGCACCATTAATGCTGAAAGGTACATACAGGTTTTGGAGCAACATATGCTGCCATCCAAGCGACGTCTTTTTCATGGACGCCCCAGCTTATTTCAGCAAGACAATGCCAAGCCACATTCTGCACGTGTTACAACAGCGTGGCTTCGTAGCAAAAGAGTGCGGGTCCTCCCCTGGCCTGCCTGCAGTCCAGACCTGTCCCCCATTGAAAATGTGTGGCGCATTATGAAACGTAAAATACGACAACGGAGACCCCGGACTGTTGAACAACTTAAGCTGTACATCAAGCAAGAATGGGGAAGAATTCCACCTGAAAAGCTTCAAAAATTGGTCTCCTCAGTTCCCAAACGTTTACTGAGTGTTGTTAAAAGGAAAGGCGATGTAACACAGTGGTAAATATGTCCCTGTGCCAACTTTTTTGCAATGTGTTGCTGCCATTGAATTCTAAGTTAATGGTTATTTGCAAAACAAAATAAAGTTTCTCCGTTCGAACATTAAATATATTGTCTTTGCATTCTATTCAGTTGAATATGGGTTGAAAAAGATTTGCAAGTCATTGTATTCTGTTTTTATTTGCGATTTGCACAACGTGCCAACTTTTCTGGTTTTGGGCTTGTATATATACATTTTTTAAGGTTCATTAATAAACTTCATCAACTCGTTTAAAAGTTATTTTCTTTTAATTGAGGATTTTTGGGATTGAAATTGCCCCAAGGCCACACCCTGCCACAGATCTTTGGAGGACACCCCGCGTGAAGATGGTCTTCAACTGGTCTCCATGGGTCAGTCCTCAGTGCTGGTTGATCACCTTCGGTCTCACGCAGGTGGAACCCACTGAGATGAGTTTGTACTCAGTGGTAGCTGTGCCTGGCCCCAGATGCGGCTGTTGGTTGCAGCACTTCCTCTCTACCACGGTCGGCATTTCTCTGCATCTACGGCAGATGCACCATGAAGGTTGTCCAGGTAAAGGAGGGATGGTTGTCCAGGTAAAGGAGGGATGGTTGCTGGTGAAGCAGGTCTGAAATGGCTGAGGACATCAAAAAAATATAAACGTAAAAAACAAACTAACATTGTTACTGAGGCAACACATTACATTATTTTATTAAAAAACAATATTCAATTTTGATCAGGACAGAAAAAAACATGTACTTGGATACCAGTTCAATAAATTCTCCCAATAAAAGTTATTGAGACTAACTCGAAAATATAGACAAAATCATGTTTTTAACACGCACTAAAATACGTACGTTCAGTGCAAATGTATGTTATACACGAACACAGAATTTTAATTAAGTCATCTTTTTAAAAATTCTTAAATTTATAAAGTTGTACTTTTTCTGTGACGCGGTTAGAAAAATAAAATAATAAAAAAATAAGCTTCAAAGTTATTTATTGTCAATATTGTGCGTCTGTATTATTCTAATTTTATGACCACTAAAATTGCAGCACAGAAAAGCCATAACAATGAACAAATACATTATATAATAACTGGAGCGTGAGATCGATAGGCGAATAGGTGCAGCACCCGCAGTGAAGCGGGCGCTGTACCGGTCTGTCGTGGTGAAGAGAGAGCTGAGTCGAAAGACAAAGCTCTCAATTTACCGATCGATCTACGTTCCCACCCTCATCTATGGTCATGAGCTTTGGGTTGTGACAGAAAGAACAAGATCTCGGATACAAGCGGCTGAAATGAGTTTTCTCCGCAGGGTGTCTGGACTCTCCCTTAGAGATAGGGTGAGAAGCTCAGTCATCCGGGAGGGACTCGGAGTAGAGCCGCTGCTTCTCCACATCGAGAGGAGCCAGTTGAGGTGGCTCGGGCATCTGGTTAGGATGCCTCCTGGACGCCTCCCTGGTGAGGTGTTCCGGGCATGTCCCACCGGGAGGAGACCCAGAGGAAGACCCAGGACGCGCTGGAGGGACTATGTTTCTCGGCTGGCCTGGGAACGCCTTGGGATTCCCCCAGAGGAGCTGCTCCAAGTGGCTGGGGAGAGGGAAGTCTGGGCCTCCCTACTTAGGCTGCTACCCCCGCGACCCGACCCCGGATAAGCGGAAGAAGATGGATGGATGGATGGATTATATAAAAACAACTATTAAACTTTGGTTTTTGTTTCTGCCTACCGTAATATCTGGTGGAAATAAATTTCATAAACAATATTAGACATACAACCTTACCATCTACATTTTAAAATTGTGTAATAATATTATGATCACAGTTATATTAGTTGCAGTGCAAACCATAAAATAATCTTGACATAAATACAGTTTCCCCTTACTTACCTTGTTTCCAAAACCTGAATGGGAGTCTCCCCAAATTCACTACTGTACTTCTCAGACCTTCCCCAAAGTCATCATCTCTGCATAAAAACATATAATGTAGTTCAAACAATAATCACATATTCTTTTCAACACATTTATCACACAATGACAAATGTATCTAACATATCAAAGCATGTAGGATGATTTAAAAAATAGCATCAAACAGCCATCTTCCATCCTGTTCTGCTGCTAGAAGTAAAATTTGAACTTTTTACGCTCTCCTTTCATCCTGCTCATGTCCGCAGCAGACAAACTCGTCCACCCCACCGCCAGTTTTACAGATTTTATTCCAAAAATTAATGATTTTTGAGGCCCTTTATACAGGTAAACGTCCAAAGAGGTTGACATGTATGCATCAACAACATTTATTGTGTAGTAGAACTAACAGACTTTTCGATTATGAACACCAAATGATCTGCAGACAATATGCTAATTGCTAGTTGTTGTGATCATGCCTCTCTTACACAGACAGCGCAGTTACAGTACTTTCATCATATCTGCTTGCTGATCCACAATACAATAAGTTAGGATAACTAAATGTACGTATCGAAACAATACTGAGGTTGAATGAGTTAGCTGCTACCATTAGCATCACGTCAGCTGTAGGCCGGAAAACGGTTTTAGCCTGTTGTAGATAATATCATGGCATTTGCGCTATCACATGT
>JBBPBX010041054.1:9703-29054 GCA_038048925.1 Garcialebias charrua
AGCACTCCCTCTCTCTCTACAAACCGGTCCCACTGACGAAGCAGAACCAATGTGGCAGAAGACAACTGGGCCCGCTCCTCTCTACTGGGGTATTGGCCTTTCCTCCAAAACCCCAACGTCTCCTGCAAGAGAGGATCGGCCTTCTGCAAAGCACACAGTTCGGCTGCAGTGTGTTGTGGCAAAACTGCCACAACCGCTTGGCGCGCTTCCACTGTCCCAAACTTCAAAGCTTCCTGCAAGGCCTGAGGCATAGTTGTTCCCAGAAGCATGGCTTTCATATCTGGTGGATCGGGTAAGTGCTGTCGAGAAAGTGCATCAGCATTTACATTAAAGGACATGACCCACCATGTTTTCAAATTGCATTGCCATTAATATTTATTAGTTTATTTAAAAATAATACAGGAGCGTTTATTTATATTGTAGAGAAATAACGCTAAATGTGTTATTTCATGATTTATAGCAGATTTTAGCAGAAGCTCCGGGAAAATCTGCCCCTCTCCATATATGGGCTTTTGACGTCACTAAAGATTCCGCCTTGGAGTTACAGGCGGAGTTATAATAAGCATTCATCAACTTCCATGACCGTTGCTCTAAGAGAGGGGGAAAAAAAGCGAAGCGGTCGCTCACTGATGTCTGTCATATTCTGAGCAGCATCCACGTAGACATACTAGTTTAATTCGCTTGATCGCGACAAATTCATTAATTTCCGCATCGGCTTTTTATTCTCTCCCCGTGACCAGACAGGTCGGGAGTACAGAAAGGCAGCCGCGCAGCGGAGCTCTGAGCGCGCGTGCTCCCCGTGCTCCCCGTGCTCTCCCGTGCTTCCCCGTGCTCTACGCAACAAGGCTGGGACAGAACCGAGCCCTGAGTCGGCAGAAGGAACTTCAAAGGTGACCAGCGGAACGGGGAGCCAGGGAGAAGACGGGAGAAGCCGCGCGGCTTGCTCCTCTGGGCAGAGGCTGAGAGCAGCCAGCAACAGTCCGCAGCGGTGTTATATCTTATTAAAAAGGTCTATAAAATAAAAAAAAAATAAAAACAGAGCACTGGTCCAGCTGTACACACAAATGCACCAGGAAATATGCAGTTTTACTCCCACTCTCATAAACCTCCATGGAAACTCACCCCTGCCTTCTGGGTGGAGACATAACAAAAGTCACTCCACACTTCGGCACTTTTCGGCCGGGTTTCCGGATTCATTCGGGACTCTTTTTTTTTTTTAACCCTCGCCTGGCCCAAATGCAACAATGAAAATAGACGAAATATTCTACTACAGTAATAGTTCAATATGGTGAATTGTTACTGTCATGGTGGGTGTTGTCCTTTAAGCCAGTGCTTCTCAATTATTTTCTGTTAAGCCCCCCCCCCCTCGAAGAAGAATCCAGTCGCTCCCCCCTACTCTCCTCTGCGACTGTAAATACGGTGGCTGTAATAACATCGCACATACCAAAGTGGGGTAAAAAAGAAAAAGGTTTATTATACGTCCACTGTAGTACAATTTGTATATAAAATTGTGATTCTCAATCAGGCCTCCCTGCTCTGAATGTTTTAGATGTGCCTATTCCAGAACAGCTGATCCACATGATTGCATGACCTTTTCTGCAGCCACCAAGTCCTGCAGAAGCAGGTGTGCAGAGGTAATGTGGCATATGCAATAAGGCTAGTAAAAAGAATATATATATCAGCAGTAGTGTAGATATAAAAAGTAGTAGGGGTGTAACGGTACGCTAAAATCACATTTCGGTTCGGTTCAACTACAAGGAGAGCTCGGTTCGGTTTATTTTCGGTTTTTTCGGTACAATTTTTTTTTTTTTTTTTTTACAAAATAAAGACTTACAAAATGTTTATTTTGAAAATGTGCCAAAAATATGTTTGTATTGTATTGTAGTAATAAATAAAAGTGACCCATTTGGATGATATTTTAAATAAACAGCACTCTACAATAAATAAACTATACTAACAATAATAAAAATCTTAATAAATACAATAACAGTCAGAACAATAAGCAGCAACAGACTGTTTACAATCTAACTAATCAAGTTTTTGTTCAGTAGCAGCAGTGTGGCTGTATTTGTCCTCATTACTGTACTCACAACTTCTTCTTGGTGGGACAGGTGGGACTGTGGGAACAGTTCAGAGTTCAGTTCAGTCATCACTTAGCTGCAGGTGGATTTACCTCTGTCACAGACTGGAAATAAAAAACAAAAGAGATTTAAAAAAAACAAGTTAATAAGATTATGATTTAAAAAAAAAGATTATTTAGATAATAATAAAACAATACCTCTTGAACAATTGAATCTCTCACTCTTCATCATCATGGCAGGGCTTTAATCTGGTCCAGGGCTTGTTGTTGACAACATCAGTTAGTTTTTTCATAAAGAGCTGAACTTTTTGAAGTGTTGACGTGATGAATGTCTCATAGCGACGCTCAGCCTGCGCATATAACAACGTTCAGACTTAGATTCGAGATTTAAAAACTCATACAGCTTGTGTTATTGCTCTGGACCGCTCTGATTACCTGATGAAGTAGTATACAGCTGCTGTTCACGTTCTGATGAAGTAGTTTTAATACAGCTGCTGTTCACGTTCGGATGAAGTAGTTTTAATACAGCTGCTGTTCACGTTCGGATGAAGTAGTTTTAATACAGCTGCTGTTCACGTTCGGATGAAGTAGTTTTAATACAGCTGCTGTTCACGTTCGGATGAAGTAGTTTTAATACAGCTCTTCGTTCACGTTCGGATGACAGTTTCCAGCGCGTTCACGTGACGTGTTGCTGCTGCGTCACTCAAGCAGCTGCTGCAGAGTCTTCATGAAACAAAGTCCACACAAGCTGCGCGTGCGCTCGTCTTTTAACGAGAAAGTTATAACGTTCAAAAACAGGAGACCGCACGAGATGCTAACGGCTAAATGCTGCGCGTGCCACGCGAAAATAGGTCCATGCTGAAACGCGCCCAGGAAATTTTGTTCCGCGGTGCATATATTCCCCTGTTAAGAACGTTTAATGAGTGAAAAAATAACCGAAACGGTACGCAGGTGAACCGAACCGAACGTGGTGTACCGAAACGGTTCGGTACACCCATTACAACCGTTACATGCCTAAAAAGTAGTGTAAAAGTAGTGTAAAAGTAGTGTAAAAGTAGTGTAAAAGTAGTGCAATTTGTCCTCATAACTTACAACCTCTTCTTGGACCTGATCCTCCAGGTGGGACAGGTCCCTGGAAGAGGACCAGACTTAGCTTTTTTTAGAATTTTCTACCTGGATTATTGAGCATGCATCAGGGCATCCCTGGAAAAGTTCAGAGTTCAGTCACACACTTCAGTCACACACTGACACTTAATTATGTTGCACCTTGTAGCACTTTGAGATTTTCATTAATGAAAAGTGCGTTATAAATTGAATTCATTATTATTATTATTATTATTCTACTGGAGGTGATGTGGTGGATTTCCCTGAAGAACACAAAAAGGTAAAAAAGAAAGACTTAATAAGATTATAACTTTAAATTAAAAAAGTTATATAGATAATACAGTAATATTAATAAAACAACAATACCTCTTCTTGAACAGTTGTTATGAGGTGGCTCGGTCATCATCATCTTCATCATCAGGGCTTTAGCTCCAGAGCTTGTTGACAACATCAGTTTTAGTTTTTTCATAAAGTGATGAACTTTTTTACTTTCGGTTCTGGAGCGGAGCTTCAAAACAGTCTGGGGGGCAGCCGTGGCGTAGTGGTAATGGCAGTCGTTCCCCGATCGGAAGGTTGGAGGTTCGAATCCCGGTTCCCCACACCATGTGTCGTTGTGTCCCTGGGCAAGACACATAACCCCGAGTTGCTCCCGGTGGGACTGGAAGGCGCCTTGCATGGCAGTCGCCGCTACCGGTGTATGAATGGGTGGATGGTTGGTATTGTAAAGCGCTTTGGGGCTCCTCACAAGGGGCTGGAAAGCGCTATATAAATAAGCTCCATTTACCATTTTACCATTTACCAGTCTGAAATGTTGACGTGATGGATGTTGTGGCGGAGCTCACAAACTTTAAAGCCTGCACATCAACCCAGAGCTTTAAAAACTTCTACAGCTGCGACTGTGATCTGGACCGTTCTGATTTACCTGATGGAAGTTTAAATGCTGCTGTTAGCTGTCTTTGCAACAAGTTGCTTTTCTTGCTTTTAGAAGAGACGTTCACATTGTGATGTTTGTTTCAAGTCCGTTTACAAGTTAGACGTGTAGAGAAAAAACAACGTGTTGCAGCTGCAGCTCTAATCTTCTGGTGGTAAATCTGGTGTTCGTTCATCCAAACAAGCTGCCCACGTTAGCTGTTGTTAGCCCAGGCTAGGTTAGGCCTGTGATCGTTAGCGCTCGTTAGCGTGTAGCACATCCAAAAAAGGCTGTCGGAGCTGCTTCTACACTTAGCTGGGTGTCCATCCTACATCTTATGCCTCCTACCCACTGCCCCCTTTGTCGAGCGGCCGAAGCGGCCGGTTTACATTCAAAGTCTATGGAGGAGACGCGTGGAGTCACGGCGAACAAGGAAGCGGCGAGATTCGAGTGATCGAAGCGGCGCGACGGCAGCCTGCACACGCACGCGCGCGTCGCCGTCGAGCCGCAGACGTCCCAAATGTTGATCTCTGGCGGCTCGACGCATCCGGCAAACAGTCGGGAGAGCCTCGCTATCTGATTACACAACCACAACGGGACTTTTTTCGGACTTTTTAAACTCACCGGATCGAGCCTCCAGGAATTGGACCCAAACTCCGGTAAGAAACGTGGCATTTTTACAGTTGCTGCTGACAGGCTGCTGTCCTCTCCAGTGTAGATCACCCCAAACATAAAAAAAAGTTTTAATCTCATCGAAGACCGTCGGAGGTGCAGTTAAAACAACAACTGAACCCGGAAAACAAGCCAGAGACCCCTCCCTCTGCTACCCCCTAGTGGACGTCATCAGACGGTGTTCAGTGGTTCAGTGGGACCGTGACCAGCGGCAAAAAGGGGACGGCAGGCGCGTTTCGAGTTGTGCAGTGGGTAGGAGGCATTAGGCAAGCTCCCGGACATTGAGGCGAGCTCCCGGCCACCGGCCGTCGGTTCGGTTTGGTTCTGGTGGGGTCCGCTTAGCATTTAGCCTAGCCTTAGCTTAGCCCATGAGCTAATGTTGTCACGCGGCGCTTTGGAAGCGATCACTGAGCGATCCGTGGCTGCTGCTCCAGTCTAGACACATCCATAAAGTTCACCGAGTGTTTCCAGCTAATTTATCCGTATGAGGCAACCTCTGATCGGACGCACGGTCCTCCAAAGCCAGCAGCTTCCGGCCGCAGATGGCCTCTTCGCCGGCATGTCCAATCCCCGCCCGCTTAGCTCCGCTCGTTGCATGGTCAGGCGGCGGCGATCCACTCGTTTTATGTCTGCCGGCTGCGCGTTGGGAGCGGTCGCTAATACGCTAAAAATTGAAATAAAACATAAAAATAACAATTATACTTTATTTATAACGCCATTTAAAACAACCACAGCTGCAACAAAATGCTGTACACATGAAATTAAGAACATTTAAACATACACACACAATTTTTTTTAATTTAAATTTCATATTTTTATTAAATATGATAACCTCGTAAAGTCAGACCCTCGTAAGTCCAGACGCTCGTAAATTGGGGACTACCTGTACTATAGCTAAAATGCTAAAAACAAACAACGCGCCGTCAGCTTCTCTCCATCAAGCTCTAAACTGCAGGTAGTGTACAGACCAGTGGCGGTTCTTGAAATGGCCACCGGGGGGGAGGGGCTATTTCTCCAAAATGAATAAAAAAAAAGAAATCCCAAATTCAAGTATGTTTTTTTTAATCAAATGCAGATTAATACAAGGTCAACAGAACACTTAAATGCTCAGGATGAGAAGAACCAATTTGACTCACTAAAACAACAAAGAACAAACAAATATATAAAAAAAAATATATATATATATATATATATATATATATATATATATTATATATATATAGAAAGGAAAATAAGTGAGATTAAAACATTTCTGCATTTCTACTTGCAAGAGGCTTTGTTTTCATTCTCCAGATCAATACAGTGTTAAGAAATAGTAAAACACCACCAGTGACATTTAGTATATAAAATTATTAATGTTTAATCATTTTTTTAAGCAAATTAAAATAAATGTAGCCATCAGAGTCCCATACTGTACAATAACCTGCGCTGGCAACCTAACTCCACAAACAAACAAAGACAAAAACAAACTAACCACTTGCCACTTTTAGAATAAAACAGTCAACTAAAGGCTTTTATCACCTCCTTTTATTGCTGCTGTTTTTATTTTTTATTTTCACTGTTTTATTGTACCTGTTTTTATCTTTTCTGTCCTGTTAAGCACCTTGGTCAATGCAAGGCATTGTAGGAAGGTGCTATACAAATAATGTTCATTATTATTATTATTACTGTGATTGTTATTTCAACTACCTAGTAAACAAAACAACTTGATATTATATATGAATGTTTTAATATAATGTGATACGATAAATAAGACTGACTTATCTAATAAGTATTAGACATAAGATTATTTTATTATTAACCTTGCTGCCCACTAAACACAGGAATAACAGTTATATTTGTGCCTTTTATCTGTAGAACAAGAGAGTTTGCAGGCTGTCATAACACTGACCGTCATTATTTAGTCAGAGTCAGAGAGTCTTTATTGTCATTTGCACCGCATGTGGTACATGTGATGAAAACGAGATTATGTACACGGGGTCCCAGTTACATCCAACAACAAATGCAAGAGAAAAACAGTAATAACATCTAGAATTAACTAAGAAAAACATCAACTAGTAATACACTAAGCCCTAATATAGTGGAAAAACATCATTATAAACAGCAGCACGAACATGAGTCTGTATGAGCAGATGGTCACAGATGAACACAGCAACAAGAAAACAGATCAGCATCAGCATGATGTGATATTTTGCAGTGTTTATTTTTATTTTATTTTTATTTATTCATTCATGAGTCTAACAGCCTCAGGGTAGAAGCTGTTCCTCAGTCTAGTGGTTCTACATTTGATGCTCCTCAACCTCCGTCCTGAGGGGAGTGGGGCAAAGAGTGAGTGTGCTGGGTGAGTGAGGTCTTTCATGATGCAGGTGGCTCTTTTCCTGCATCTGGAGGTGTAAATGTCTGTGATGGTGGGGAGACTGACTCCGACAGACCTCTGTGCAGCCTTCACCACTCTCTGTAGAGCTTTCCTCTCTGCAACTGTGCAGCCTCCATGCCACACGTAATGCTGGAGCACAGGACGCTTTCCACTGCACACCTGTAGAACGAGGTGAGAACTGGGCTGCTCAGACCAGCACGTCCTTGCATTATTAGCTTGGGTCATGGGCACATAAGAAAATCTTCCATGGCACATTTTTATCTGTGTAAATACTTACTAATTCAATGTTAATAGGAGCTAGTTACTTGCAAGGGGCTTTTTTTTTCATTCTTCAGATCAATACAGTGTTACGAAATAGTATAACACCACCACTGACATTTATTTAGTATATAAAATTATTAATATTTGCTAATTTTTTACAAGCAAATTTAAATAAATGTATCCATCAGAGTCCAATACAATAACCAGGCGGCTAGTTCCAGCATGCTAACAAACGGAAAAAACAAACTCACCACTTCCCACTTGCAGTCAGCTGAAGGCTTTTTCACAGAGCCATCTAATATCTGAGAGGCATATCAGTCAGCAATGCAAATAGATATTAGATAAAGGGCTTTCAATTATTTAAAACGTACCTGAGCAAGCCTGCTTGAGTCACTGCATGGCTCTGTAATCCCAGACAAAAAAATAAATAAATAATAAACTGGACCGGAAGTACATTGTTCTGTACGTTCAGCTCACGTTGGACGTGTTCAGGGCGTAGAAAAATGTGCCCTGAAGAGTCCCATTGTTTTGTAACGTCGTGGCATAAGTACGCATGCGCCAGTTATAACGAGAGTCAATGGATAAGATAAGAGCGCCCCCTACAGACAGGAGGTGGAACACCTGGAGAGCTGGTGCAAAGAGAATAATCTTCACATGAATGTGAAGAAGACAAAGGAGATGATTGTGGACTTCAGAAGGAACAAACACACCCATGCCCCACTGAAAATAGGTGGGTCTGCAGTGGAAGTGGTCTCCAGCTACAAATACTTGGGTGTACACATGAATGATAACCTCAGCTGGAGCAACAACACCACCAGCCTGATCAAGAAAGGTCATCAGAGACTCTACTTCCTCAGACGGCTGAGACGTGCTGGTCTGAGCAGCCCAGTTCTCACCTCGTTCTACAGGTGTGCAGTGGAGAGCATCCTGTGCTCCAGCATCAACGTGTGGCATGGAGGCTGCACAGTTGAAGAGAGGAAAGCTCTGCAGAGAGTGGTGAAGGCTGCACAGAAGTCTGTTGGAGTCAGTCTCCCCACCATCACAGACATTTACACCTCCAGATGCAGGAAAAGAGCCACCTGCATCATGAAAGACCTCACTCACCCAGCACACTCACTCTTTGCCCCACTCCCCTCAGGACGGAGGTTGAGGAGCATCAAGTGTAGAACCACTAGACTGAGGAACAGCTTCTACCCTGAGGCTGTTAGACTCATGAATAAATAAAAATAAAATAAAAAATAAACACTGCAAAATATCACATCATGCTGATGCTGATCTGTTTTCTTGTTGCTGTGTTCATCTGTGTTCATCTGTGACCATCTGCTCATACAAACTCATGTTCGTGCTGCTGTTTATTCCCACTATATTAGGCTTAGTGTATTACTAGTTGATGTTTTTCTTAGTTAATTCTAGATGTTATTACTGTTTTTCTCTTGCATTTGTTGTTGGATGTAACTGGGACCCCGTGTACATAATCTCGTTTTCATCACATGTACCACATGCGGTGCAAATGACAATAAAGACTCTCTGACTCTGACAAACCGGAAGTACGTCATCAATCAGAAAACTTTTTTTGAAACAAACAATATAAATCATCAACTATTTATCCTACACAACTAAAAACATATATGCATATATTTCGAAATACTTTTAGTTTATTATTTCATTTTAATTTAATTTTTTGAAGTTTTCAATGTCAAATGGTCCAGAAGATACAGTGGGGTGGCGCCCTCTAGTGGCTGGCCGCCCCTGGTACAGACAGCTCGTCCTCCCCTCCCCCCCAACCCTCTCTGAGCTGCGTGTGGATGCGTCTCCCCCATTTTAAACTGTCGGTGCAATATGGAAAGCCAGCGTGACCATATGGAAAGCCAGCGTTGCCAAATACTCGTGAAAATTACATGTTACATCGACACGTTAATGACGTGTAAACAACGTGTAAATAACGCGTCAAATTCGCCTCGAAAAATGACGCGTAAACGACGTGTAAACAACGTGTAAACAACGCGTCAAAGACGCGTTAATTACGTGTCATTGACGCGTCGAAATTTCACACGCATTTGACGCGTTTATCAACGTGTCAACAACGTGTAAAGTACGCGTTGTTTGGTTAAGACGTAAACAACATCTGTTTATGTCCCTCTTGGGTAACTTCACTTCCTGACGGCTTCATTCGCGTCTCTTCTCATTGGCTGTCAGGTCCAGGGCTAAACCACTTCAGCAAAACAGAGGGGTGATTCCAAGGTCCAGGGCTAAAGCACTTTAACAGAGATGTAAACAGACGGAGAAACTACATTTCTGCTTATATTTTACTTTTAAAAAAGCCAGATGTTTCTTTTACTGTTTAATGAAGTTATTAATAAATCTAATAAGTGTTTAATTAACCTGTTTCTGTTTCCTATTTCTGACCAACGGCTTATATGTAAAGTAATATGTGTAAAATGTTTTTATACTAATGTGAAAAAATGTAACATCACATAGTTAGATATGTAAAGTAATAATATACATAATACATACATATAAATATATATTTATATATATAAACATATAAATAGTCACATCATAATTTACACCTTATGTTTGCGTGTAAATACAATGGCGCCGTCCGTGTATTTTCTCACTTTACTTGTAGTTTAAAAATTATAAAAACTAAAGAGCCTACAGTATTTTTACAGTCATTTTACAGTTAAAATAAATGTATCCAAAAAAAAAACTAGTGTCACAAATAATCGCCTCCTATTTCTGACCAACGGCTTATATGTAAAGTAATAAAGATAATTCTTTTCTTTGTCAAAGACTCTTCAAAATGTTTTTATTCAACAGTTAAAAAATGTAACGTCACATAGTTATATATGCAAAGTAATAATAACAACACATATATAAATATATATATATATATATAAATATATATATATATATATATATATTTATAAACATATAGTCAAACTGTAAAACACTTAAACATATAATAATAGACATAAGCCTAAAATAGTAAAACTGTAACACTGTCCTGAGTTTTTGCATAGTGGTATAAGAGTATGAAGATTTACACCAACTCTAAAACTAAAAACTAAAACACTAAACATTTAATGAACATAATACTGTCTTGAGTTTTTGCATACTAGTATAAAAAAGTATAAAAAAGTATAACTATAAAATAGACTAAAGGTTCTAGCATTGACATTTGCAAAGTGGCAAAGCAGCATATGAGTTAATGTACACAGTATATGTATGAGGTAGTAGTTGATGTTGTTATAGAGGCAAAAGTGGCATATGCAGTAAGGCACATTGGGCATCCTTAAAGGACAACACCCACCATGACACTAACAATTCACCATATTGGACAATTACTGTAATTTATTATTAGGTCTATTTTCATTTTTGCATTTGGGCCAGGCGAGGGTTAAAAAAACAAAAAAAAAACAACCCACTCCCGAATGAATCCGGAAACCTGGCCGAAGAGTCCCGAAGGGTCATGTGACTTTTGTTACATCGATCTCCACCCAGAAGGCAGAAGGTAGGAGTGAGTTTCCATGGAGGTTTATGAGAGAGAGTGCGTTAAAACTGCATATTTCCTGCATATTTCCTGGTGCATTTGTGTGTATATGGACCAGCGCTCTGATTTTATTTATTATTTATTTTATAACACCGCTGCGGACCTGTTGCTGCTCTCATTCATTCTGCCCCTGAGGAGCGAGCCGCGAGCCGCGCGCGTCTCTGGCTCCTCGTTCCGCTGGTCACCTTTGAAGTTCCTCGTGCCGGTGTAATTTGCTCCCTCGAGTGTATGTACTGTATTTGCTCTCGTCAGCCTTGTTGCGGGGAGCACGGGTCGGGAAGCACGCGCGCGCGCAGAGCTCAGCTGAGCGGCTGGCTGCCTTTCTGATCACGGGGCGAGAGAATAAAAAGCCGATGCGGAAATGAATGAATTTGTCGCGATCAAACGAATTAAACTAGTATGTCTAAGTGGATGCTCGCTAAGAATATGATAGACATGAGTGAGCGACAGCAGGATTAATCAACACAGGCAGCTTTAGGGAATATTTAAAAATGCTTCCTTTTTCTTTTCCTCGCTCGCCTGTAACTCCAAGGCGTCACTTTGGTGACGTGAATGCCCAAGTGAATGCCCATATATGGAGAGGGGCAGATTTTCCCGGAGCTGCATGCTAAAATCTGCTATAAATCATGAAATAACACATTTAGTGTTATTTCTCCACAATATAAGTAAACGCTCCTGTATTATTTTTAAATAAACTAATAAATATTAATGGCGATGCAATTTGAAAACATGGTGGGTGTTGGGCTTTAAATAAGGCTGGTCAGAGAATACTGTATATGTATCAGCAGTGGTGTAGTTATAAAAGTAGTGTAAATATAAACAGTAGTAATAAATGTAAGCAGTAGTAATAAATGTAAACAGTATTAATAAATGTAAACATTGAATGTAAACAGACTATAGGCAGTGATGTAATACAAACATTAGTGCAAATATGAGAAGTAGTGCAAACATCATAATTTACACCTTACGTTTGCGTGTAAATACAATGGCCCCGTCCGTGTATTTTCTCACTTTACTTTTAGTTTAAAAATTATAAAAACTAAAGAGCCTACAGTATTTTTACAGTCATTTTACAGTTAAAATAAATGTATACAAAAAAAAAAAAAACTAGTGTCACAAATAATCGCCGATCCTTTTAACACTCCCAGCACATCTATATAAAACAAACTAGGCAACACCAAAAGTGGGAGCCTGAATGATCCCTTCCACCATGAACTTGGTAAAGTCTTCATAAGTGTTGTGGACAGGAAGCTTTAGAGTAACCAGGCAGGTGTTTGCCTCAGGAAACAATCTGCCCTGGTCATGGTTGAAAGCTAGGACTGGCTGTGTAGAGAAGCCAAGAAGTGGTATTTTTTCTGCGCCCGATGCAAAAACCAAAATCTTCTCGAGTGTTATTGGCTGTTCCCCTTCTGTAAATTCAACAAAAGAAATGGTTATTGAGTTTGTAGGAATGTTCCACGTTGAATTTTGTATGAATCCTTTAAAACTACCTTCCACTTCAACCAGGAAATCTTTCCAGAATCCTTCAATTCTCTTTTCATCACGCAATTGGTTGGTTTATTTATTATTTATTTATTAGTACATTTATTATTTAGAAGTTGTTTTTTAGAAGTGTTCATTTTGTAGATTTGTTTTTTAGACGTGTTCCTTTTTGTAGAAGTGTGCATTTTGTAGTAGTGTAGTTTTTTTACAAGTGTTCATTTTACAGTAGTAAATGTTCATTTTATAGAATTGGTGTTTTTTAAAAAATGTTCGTTTTATAGAAGTGTTGTATTTGAAAACTATTCATTTTATAGTTCATTTTGTAGTAGTGTAGTTTTTTTACAAGTGTTCAATTTACAGGAGTTGTATTTCAAAGATGTTGATTTTATAGAACTGTTGTTTTTTAGAAGTTTTGTTTAAAGTGTTATTAAAGACTGTTAAAATGTCAATGCCAGTGCTTTCACCTTATTTTATAGATATACTTTTTTCACTGTTATACCACTATGCAAAAAACTCAGGACTGTATTACTGCAATTAAGCTGTAGATAAAAAAACTTCCCCATATGTATTTTTTTTATTTTACATCTCAAAGTAATTTACTTTGATACAAAAGCTCATTATTCTTCAAACAAAATGACGAACAGATGAATGTTGTTATCAATTTATTGATAGGCAATCACACATTCAACCTTCCTCTTGTTATTGTGGCCTGTTGCCAGGGCACTGAACCATCTGGTGATGAGAAGAAGTCACGCAGGTTGTTCCTCACTGCATAGGCAGTTCTTCCAGCACTCCTTGTGGCGGCAGTTCTTCTTAATGGAGTCTCCAGATCGTTTCCTGCAACCTGCCTCCATTCTCCTATACGGATGAGAAACAAGTAAAGAAATCATTAGAGTGGGTGGGTTGTATTCTACTCTTTAGATGAGCTACGGAAGAAAATAAATGTTCCGGTATGTGACTTTGTGCATGATTACCTGGTACGATGTCTCCTGATGGCGTGTCAGTGTCCACGTAATTTGTGGGTATGTACTGCCTGGAATCGTCATTGTAGGCCAGCCAGTTGTGTAAAGCAACACATGCTTTTACCACATGGACACTTTTGGCTGGATTATATTCCATGGCGCGGCCGAACACCCTCCATCTGGATGACAAGATGCCAAAAGCGTTCTCGATTGTTCTCCGAGCCCTGCAGTGGCGGTAGTTGTACACCTGTTGCGCTTCCTCCAGATTTGAGCCTGTGCATGAAAGAATATCAAAATTATTAATAAATGCAATTTGGTTTATTTATTTTTCACCTGTTCAAAAGGAAGTTGTCGCAGAGCACGTTTCACCATCGATTTTTAGTCATAACAGCAATTATAATAGAAGTAGTAATATTACTCGTTCCCAAAGGTGAATACAGACCTTCTTCTCTCTCTCATAGCGCAGCTGTATCCCACCAAAACAACCGCATCATTTATTAATAAGCTTACCAGGATATGGACGCATAAGATTTTGATGGAGTGGAAACGCTGCATCCCCCACAAACACATGCGGACTCTCCACAGTGGTCCCAGGTAGTACAGCAGGTGGTGGAAGAGCCAGGGTACTGTTCATCAGCTGTTGCCCAAACACACTCTCCTGGAAGACGCCGCCATCACTCTGACGTCCATATGCTCCCACATCCACCATTGTGAAGCGGTAATGTGCGTCACACGCAGCCAGGAGGACGAGAGAGTGGGTCCCTTTGTAATTAAAGTAGTCACTCCCAGATGACGGAGGGCAACGAATCCTGACATGTTTACCATCCACTGCTCCTGATAACAAACAATAATTTCATTGTTTTGAGGTATTTATAGTATTAATAAGGACATTAATCAACAAAAGTACACAAACTGCTAACATAAAGACAAACGAACCAACCTAAAAGGTTAGGAAAATCCCAGATTCGCCAGAAATCACGTGCAATCGCTGTCCACTGATGGCCAGAGGGGAAGGCTACGAAGTCCGGCTGAAGAGCTGTCCAAATGGCTTCACATACCTGAAGTACAAATATAAGTATATATAAATATATATTCGTACATATTTTTTTTCATAAACATATATATATATTCTTATATAAAGACACATATTCAGTATATATGTATTTATACACACATTTACATATATATATATATATATATATATATTATATATAATAATTTTTAATCTATTTACATATATATATATATATATATATATATACTGTATATAATGAATATTTATATACATTTATATCTACATAAACAACTACTGTAGTTCATCCGCAGCTGACTTCAACAATACACATCTACTGTATATAGATCACAGCATCATTTGTTTACTCCATGACTCACCTCCGACATTATTCTGGACACAGTTGATGTGCCCAGGCGGTAGCTGGCAGCGACACTCTGTTCAGAGCAACCAGTCGCCAAGATGCGCAGCGTGACTGCAACTCTCTGTGCAGCGAGGACAGGAGAGCGGTGGCTGCCCTGATGGAGAAGAAACGGTGCTAACCGCCCAACTAGCTCATCGAACTTGCTGGAATTCATTCTGAAATACTGGAAATGCTTCTCGCTGTCCATCATTTGCATGTCCATAACCAGAGTATTAAACTCTCCTTCTTCATCCCTGGTCTCGTTTAATGGCCTCACGTACCACCTTCTTCTTCTTCTTTTACGTTTTTTTTTAATAACAATAACAGGCAAACAATCTCTTCCTCTCTTCTTCTTCTTCTTGACGCCATTTTTTTCGCGCAGAAAAACTAGCGGAAGTGACAATCGGAAGTGACGATAAAGAGGAAATGACGTTGGAATTTGGAGCGAAAACACGAGAATCTACGCGAGAACGAAAGCCGAGCTGTAGCAGCCGCTCGCGTATACGGAGTCTGCTTCAGTGTATCTCGGCCTTAAAGCTTCCTGTCCACAACACTTATGAAGACTTTACCAAGTTCATGGTGGAAGGGATCATTCAGGCTCCCACTTTTGGTGTTGCCTAGTTTGTTTTAGATGTGCTGGGAGTGTTAAAAGGATCGGCGATTATTTGTGACACTAGTTTTTTTTTTTTGTATACATTTATTTTAACTGTAAAATGACTGTAAAAATACTGTAGGCTCTTTAGTTTTTATAATTTTTAAACTAAAAGTAAAGTGAGAAAATACACGGACGGGGCCATTGTATTTACACGCAAACGTAAGGTGTAAATTATGATGTTTGCACTACTTCTCATATTTGCACTAATGTTTGTATTACATCACTGCCTATAGTCTGTTTACATTCAATGTTTACATTTATTAATACTGTTTGCATTTATTACTACTGGTTACATTTATTACTACTGTTTATATTTACACTACTTTTATAACTACACCACTGCTGATACATATACAGTATTCTCTGACCAGCCTTATTTAAGGATGCCCAATGTGCCTTACTGCATATGCCACTTTTGCCTCTATAACAACATCAACTACTACCTCATACATGTGTACATTAACTCATATGCTGCTTTTCCACTTTGCAAATGTCAATGCTAGAACCTTTAGTCTATTTTATAGTTATACTTTTTTATACTAGTATGCAAGAACTCAAGACAGTGCCAAAAGTTAATTTTTAAACTAAAAGTAAAGTGGGAAAATACACGGACGGGGCCATTGTATTTACACGCAAACATAAGGTGTAAATTATGATGTGACTATTTATATGTTTATATATATTCATTCATTCATTCAACCTTTATTTAGTCAGGTAAATCTTTTGAACCTCAAGGGCTCATTTACGAAAGCGACCTGCTAAAACTAAAGAACAATGAACAGCAGTGGTATAATTTCCTTAAACAATAAACAATAAACAAACAAACAATAAACAATAGAAAACAAAAGAGAGAAGAAAAAAAAAAAAAAAAAAATTTTTTTTTTTTTTTTTTTTAACAAAGTATCAAAAAACTAGCAAAACATTATAAGGTAGACGTATAAAATCAAAGACAGGAACAAATCTGCATTGGTTTTTGCCAGGATTCCAACAGATTCTGAAAACCANTTTATATATATATATATATTTATATATATGTATGTATGTATATTATTACTTTACATATCTAACTATGTGACGTTACATTTTTTCACATTAGTATAAACACATTTTACACATATATTACTTTACATATAAGCCGTTGGTCAGAAATAGGAAACAGAAACAGGTTAATTAAACACTTATTAGATTTATTAACAACTTATTATTAATAACTTCATTAAACATCGTGATAAAAACATTGTGATAAAATATAAGCAGAAATGTAGTTTCTCCGTCTGTTTACATCTCTGTTAAAGTGCTTTAGCCCTGGACCTTGGAATCACCCCTCTGTTTTGCTGAAGTGGTTTAGCCCTGGACCTGACAGCCAATGAGAAGAGACGCGAGTGAAGTGAAGTCAGGAAGTGAAGTTACCCAAGAGGGACATAAACAAAAGAATTTGCGCCTAAAAGAAGGACGCAAACAACGCGTTCTTTACACGTTGTTGACACGTTGATAACGCGTCAAATGCGTGTGAAATTTCGACGCGTCAATGACACGTAATTAACGCGTATTTGACGCGTAGTTTACACGTTGTTTACACGTCATTAACGTGTCGATGTAACATGTAATTTTCACGAGTTTCTGACCCCGCAGGCTTTCCATACAAACACGCGCTGCTCAACCTGATCACCTTGTTACATGTTCTGGAAGTTCTAGCTCATTTAAAGGCAACATATATTTTGTTGTAGGTTTCATTCTTGCTCAACAGATCTTAAGCTTCATTTTATTTAGTTGTTTTGGGAAACTACACCTGCACTTTAGGTTTTGTGGTGGATTTTGTTGATCTATATTTTGTGTAGACTTTTTAAATCTAAATAACAGATCATTTAAAAAAATTATACTTGGTGACTGAATACTTTACTAAATAAAGTAATTTCAGTAAAATGACCCCTTGTTATTTAAAAAAAAAAAATATAATACTGCAAAGCAACATGTTAAGTTAATTTTGTCAAATAAATATATTTGATTTCTTTTTTTATATATCACGAAATTTATCGTTATCGTGATAATGCTCTGAAATATCACAATATAATTTTTGAGCCTTATCGCCCACCCCTAACGTCGACACACTGAACGAGGTTACTGAGAGTTTTTCCACCCTATCTGCTGTGAGAGTGAACTGGGGAAAGAGCACAGCCTTTGCTGTGTGTGACTGGTCTGAAGGGCTCCCAGTTCTCCCACATGGTTTTAAATACATTGGCGTCTAGTGTATAAGAATTTAGTACCAAAAAAAAAATAATACAGGGAAAATTTGAAAGAGACATTTAGGAGTAAATTAGAAAAATGGAAATGCTTGCACTCTCAAATGTCCTCCGGAGGCAGAGTACTAGTTTTAAACAATCTAGTTGCATCACAACTTTGGCACAAATGATCAGTTTTAGACCTCCAGGCCTGTTAGTAAAGATACAGTCTGAGATGGTGGAGGTTTTTTTGAACGCTCGACATTGGGTGTCACAGTCAGTCCTGTTCTTACCTAAAGAGGAGGGGGGACAGGGCCATGTCCACCTGACCAGCAGAACAGCCACTTTTCAAATACAGTTCCTCCAGAAGTACCCGACAGGACCTCCTGACACTGTGTGGCAGGACGTGACCAGCTGCATCATCAGACGTGTGAGCGGGTTGGGGCGGGATGCTGCTCTGTTTCTAACCAATGTTAATAATAATAATAATAAACTTTATTTGTATAGCACCTTCCTACAATGCCTTGCATTGACCAAGGTGCTTAACAGGATAAAAAGATGAATAAACTGGAACAATAAATCAATGAAAATAGAATAAGAAACAACAGCAATAAAAGAAGGCAATGGAAATAAAAAATGCTACATACTAAAATAACACTAAAATAACACAAATAATAAAAGTTACACACTGAGAGTTTTTTTTGAACAAGAGGAAATAAAAAGGCAATGTAAATAAAAAATGTTACATATTAAAATACCAAAAGTAATAAAAGTTACACACTGGAAGCTTATTTGAACTAGTGGAAATAAAAAGGCAATGGAAATAAAAAATGCTACATACTAAAATACCAAAAGTAATAAAAGTTACACACTGAAAGCTTTTTTGAACAAGTGGGTCTTCAGTCTGGTTTTGAACAGAGTCAGATCAGAGGTGGCACGCAGCTCAAGGGGGAGGCTGTTCCAGGCTTTTGGGCCGGCAACAGAAAATGACCGGTCTCCCCATTGTTTGTACCTTGAGCGAGGCACCTCCAGCAGGTGTTGACTGGCAGATCGTAAAGCTCTGCTGGGCTGATGGACTTTCAAAAGTTCTGAGATGTACAGAGGAGCAAGTCCATTCAGAGCTTTGAAAACAAACAGGAGCAGCTTGAACTGTATCCTGAACTGAACCGGGAGCCAGTGTAGAGAGGACAGGACAGGAGTGATGTGTTCATATTTTCGTGTGTTGGTCAAAAAGCGCGCGGCAGAGTTCTGTACAAGCTGTAAACGGGAGATGGAGGATTGATTATGTTGGGTTTTCATGTTCACCGGCGTTGTTTTCTCGTTCAGCACTCATGTTAAGAACCACACTTCTTTCCGTCAGATAGCTGTAGCTTCTTTATTACGAGTGGCACACATGTAAACTCTTCTTCTACAGCAGATCTAGAACAGCGCTACCTACACACAAGAAACTCACTGCCCCTAGTGGACAACAACGATATAACATGCACACATAATAACAACAATAACATAAGATGAGAACATATTCCAACACCCCCCCTTGTTCTCATCTTCTTTACCTTCTAGACCTTATTGTCCAAAAAACCATCCTTTGAATTTCAAAAGTTTTGTCTTTGATGCAGGTTTGGTTAAGATGTCCGCCAACATATTTTCAGATGAACAGT
>JBBPBX010041055.1:0-29054 GCA_038048925.1 Garcialebias charrua
TACTCTGTCTTACTACGGCTGACTTTCATTCCTCTTCTTTCAAGTGCATACCTCCACCTCTCCAAGTTCTCTTCCACCTGTTCCCTGTTCTCACCACATATCACAATGTCATCTGCAAACATCATAGTCCATGGGGATTCCTGCCTGACCTCATCTGTTAGTTGGTCCATCACCAGAGCAAACAAGAAGGGGCTCAGAGCCGATCCTTGATGCAATCCCACCTCCACCTTGAAGCTATCTGTCACTCCTACAGCACATCTCACCACTGTCCTGCTGTCTTCATACATGTCCTGTACCAGTCTAACATACTTTTCTGCCACTCCAGATTTCCTCATGCAATACCACACCTCCTCTCTTGGCACCCTGTCATATGCTTTTTCTAAATCCACAAACACACAATGGAGTTCTTTCTGACCCTCTCTGTACTTCTCTATCAACATCCTCAAAGCAAAGATGGCATCTGTGGTGCTCTTTCTTGGCATGAAACCATACTGCTGCTCACAGATAGTCACCTCTTGTCTAAGCCTTGCTTCCACAACTCTCTCCCAGATCTTCATTGTGTGGCTCATCAACTTAATTCCCCTGTAGTTGCTACAACTCTGTACATCACCCTTGTTCTTAAAAATGGGAACCAGCACACTTCTTCTCCATTCTTTAGGCATTTTCTCACCCTCAAATATTCCATTAAATATTTGAGTCAAAAACCTCACTGCCACCTCTCCAAGACATTTCCAAACCTCCACTGGTATGTCATCAGGTCCTACTGCCTTCCCCTTCTTCATTCTTTTCAGAGCTTTCCGGACTTCACCCTCACTAATCTTTCCCACTTCCTGGTCCACAGTTTCTATGACCTCCACTCTTCTTTCTCTTTCATTCTCTTCATTCATTAGCTCCTCAAAGTAATCCTTCCATCTTCCCATCACACTCTCCTCACTTGTTAGAACATTCCCATTCCCATCTTTAATAAGCCTAACCTGCTGCACATCCTTTCCAGCCTGATCCCTCTGTCTTGCCAATCGGTACAAGTCCTTCTCGCCCTCTTTAGTGTCCAGTCTCCCATACAACTCATTGTACGCCCTCTGCTTTGCCTTAGCTACTTCCCTCTTTGCTCTATGTCCCATCTCCTTATATTCCTGTCTCCTCTCTTCAGTCCTCTCACTGTCATATTTCTTCTTGGCTAATCTCTTTCTTTGAATGGCGTCCTGCACTTCACTATTCCACCACCAGGTTTCCTTATCATCCATTCTCTGTCCAGATGACACACCAAGTACCTTCCTACCTGTCTCTCTAATTACTGTTGCTGTAGTAGCCCAGTCACTTGGAAGCTCTTTCTTACCACCCAGAGCCTTTAACAGCTCGTCTCTGAATTTCTCACAACATTCTTCCTTCTTTAGCTTCCACCATTTGGTCTTCTTCTCTGATTTTACTCTTTTTCTCTTCTTCGCAACAACAGTCATTCTACACACAACCATCCGATGCTGTCTGGCCACGCTCTCCCCTGCCACAACCTTACAGTCTCCAATCTCCTCAGGTTTCCTCTTCTACACAGAATGTAGTCGACCTGTGTACTCCTTCCTCCACTCTTATAGGTCACTCTATGTTCCTCCCTCTTTTGGAAATAGGTATTGACTATAGCCATTTCCATTCTCTTGGCAAAATCCACCACCATCTGTCCTTCCTGGTTTCTTTCCTTGACACCAAACCTACCCATCACTTCCTCATCCTCTGTTTCCTTCACCAACATGTCCATTCAGGTCTGCTCCAATCACCACTCTTTCCTCCCTGGGAATACTCTCTATCACTTCATCCAAATCTTTCCAAAATTTATCTTTCTCCTCCCCATCACATCCAACCTGTGGAGCATAACCACTGACTATGTTTAGCATCAGACCTTCTACTTCTACCTTCAGACACATCACCCTATCTGACACTCTCTTCACCTCTCCTACATTCTTTGCCAGCTCCTCCTTCAGGACCACCCCTACTCCATTTCGCTTTCTATCCACACCATGGTAAAACAGTTTGAACCCTGCTCCAATACTGCAAGCCGTGCTACCCTTCCACTTGGTCTCTTGGACACATAAAACATCTACCTTTCTTCTCTGCATCATGTCAGCCAGCTCTCTACCTTTGCCTGTCATTGTCCCCACATTTAAAGTTGCAACCCTCAGTCCTACATTATTCACTTTCCTCCTCTCCCTCTGTCTCCTGACACGCTTCCCTCCTCGGGGATTGATTGATATTGTTTAATTATAAAAAATTACTATAAAATGGAAATATTTGTATTTTGGATCAAGAACTCCCACAAATACTTGAAAACCTCGATCTTCCACTATGAACTGAGACTGGAGATCCTTTGTAATCACATCTCCTAGGCATCTTGTGAGTTTTGCTGCTCTTAAGGTATCATCAAACAAACAAACTGACTTTATTTTGTTACGTATTTCATAACCATAAATATTAATTGAAACAACTCTGACAAACTGCAACATAGCAGCTCTTAACTCTCCACATTTCCTCCATCTGGACCAGGACAGTGTCTGCCTGCAGGCCCAAAGACTCTAACAGAGATGTGTGTCTTGTCCTACAGCAGCACCTGAGCTCTCCTCCTCTGTCCACCTCATCAATACAACTTCTTCTATGTTCCTCTGTGCTGTTGTTTATGTTTACAGTTTGACAATTCACAACATATTGAATTCATAAGTTTGATATTTATATACTGGTTGAAAACAGCGCTATGAGAAAGTCATAATTAAGTTAATAAAAATAAAAAAGTCATAGAATTAAGATTCAAAAAGTTTATGAAATTAGTTCATCCAGAAATAACTCTGTCTAACTACTGTAGCTCTTTTATAACATGATGAAGTTAAATTCAAAGCCGTCTGCTCCTCATATAAATGGTGCTAACTTATAATTTTTATATGAAAGTTTCTGTTCAGTGCCCTGAGACGATATCTGTTGTGACTTGGTGCTAAACAGTAATGATGGATAGGTGGATAGATAATGGATGGATGGATGGATCATGTATGTATGTATGTATGTATGTATGTATGTATGTATGTATGTATGTATGGATGGATGGATGGATGATGTGTGGATGGATGATGGGTGATGGATGGATGATGGATGGGTGGATGGATGGAGGGGTGATATATGATGAGTGGATCATGTATGTATGGATGCATGTTGATGGGTGGATAGATGATAGATGGATGATGGATAGGTGGATGGGTGGATGGACAACTGGATCGTATGTATGTATGTATGTATGTATGTATGTATGTATGTATGTATGTATGTATGTATGTATGTATGTATGTATGTATGTATGTATGTATGGATGGATGGATGGATGGATGGATGGATGGATAGAGGGATGATGTATGATGTATGGATCATGGATGGTTGGATAGATGGATGGATGGATGGAATCATGGATGGTTGGATAGATGGAGATGGATGGATGGATGGAGGGATGATATATGATGTAGAAATCAGAAAGAGCATATTTGCAAATAATCTGAAATATATATACAATAATCTAAAATCTAAAACAATATGAAATAAGTGAAAAAAAGAACAAAATGTGGGAATTATCTGAAAAAAGCAGAAATGTTCAAAACAGCTGAATTTTATTTACCCTTTATTTATCCAGGTAGACTCATTGAGCCAAGATAACTCATTTTCAAGAGAGACCTGTTTAGGGAGCAGATGGTGGGGGTTGGGGGCCTTGCTTAGGGGCCCAGAGTGGGGTGAATGAAGGTGGAGACAGGTGTGGGTGTTTCACCTTTTCCACCTACATTTTGATGTTGTCTGTACTGGGGCTTGAACCAGCAATTTTCCAATCACAGGCCCACTGTCTCTAACCTCTGCACCACCACTCCACATAAATATATGTAAGTAAATCTTCTTCTGATAAATAGCATAAGAAGCTGAAACTAGCAGAAATAAGCACAAAGCAACATAATCTGAAATATCTGAAACAATCTGAAATAAAAAAATAAGCTTATTAAAGTTGAAATTATTTGAAAAAAGCTGACATTGGCTCAAAAAAGTGGAACAACAGCTAAAACAAGCAGAAATAGTCTTAAATTACCAGCAGTAAATGGGTAGAGCATAGCCTGGTTGAAACCAGACCCTTGTCCTTCACTTCGCTTTGGACTAGGGTCTGGCATTCCTCCCATAGAAAACGATTTCTCCGGCAGATTTTTGAATGGACCAATCAGAGAACAGAAGGCAGAGTTTTGTTAGTTTAGCCTGGCGAGGCCAGGCTATTCAGATAAATTGCTCAGAAACCACTCGGTGGATATTTTTTCTGCCACCAGTGTGTAATTATATGTCTCTAATTTACTGACTGTTGGCCTAGATTAAACATTTGAGATAAAATTCGATTTTTTATCATTTATTTTCGTAGCGCACCCGAGGCTGTTTGGAAAATGTCAAACCGAAACTAGTTAAATCCAGCAGATTTGACCATTTCGTGAATTGATTTAGGAACTGTTAAGCTCAGGAGCACTTCTGATATAACGTCAGATAAGAAATATATTTTTTATCAGCTGAGAAATAATAGTTTTACCTTGTTTTTCATGAAAATTCCTTCGTGGCGGCAGCCATCTTGAATGACGACGTCAGTCGACGTCGTTCAAAACTCCGCCTTCTGCTCTCTGATTGCTCAGGAACACTTCTGATATAACGTCAGCTAAGAAATATATTTTTTATCAGCTGAGAAATAATAGTTTTACCTTGTTTTTCATGAAAATTCCTTCGTGGCGGCAGCCATCTTGAATGACGACGTCAGTCGACGTCGTTCAAAACTCCGCCTTCTGCTCTCTGATTGGTCCGGTCAAAAATCGGCCGGAGAAATCGTTGTCTATGGGAGGAATCCCAGACTGTGCAGTGAAGGGAAATGAGAATTGAGCGGAGTTGTGCAGGAAGGCGAGGGCCAGGCTAGGTAGAGCATGGCTTTGCTGAAAAAAGTGGATTTTGCTGAAAAAGCTGAAATTAGCATAAAAGCTAAATACTGTAGTAGCTAAAACTAGAAAGTTCCTGGAGAAGCTTTGATGGGGGCTGCCAGGCTGCTGCCGATTTAAAGTTTCATCGGCAATGTATTACAACTCAATCTTAGCTACAACCATACTTAAGTTCAGCTATGAAATTATTTGAAAAAAGCTGACATTGGCCCAAAAAAGCGGAACAACAGCTAAAACAAACAGAAATAGTCTTAAATTAACAGAAGTAAACGGGTAGAGCATGGCTTTGGTGAAAAAAGTGGATTTTGCTTAAAAAGCTGAAATTAGCATAAAAGCTAAATAGGTGGTAAAACAAGAAAGTTCCTGGAGAAGCTTTGATGGGGGTTGCCAGGCTGCTGCCGATTTAAAGTTTCATCAGCAATGTATTACAACTCAATCTTAGCTACAACCATACTTAAGTTCAGCTCAATATGTCAAAGAATGACCAAGTTATAGTCAATTTTGTATTTTTTTAGGTTGCTATGGCAGACATCTTGTATCAAAATGGCTCCAAAAGCTAATAGCACACATTACAGAACCAAATTAAATTGTTGAATTGATAATAAAAGGTGGTTTGGGTTAGATCTCAGCTACCATTACACCAAATTTCAGCTAATTAGCCCTAAAAATGGCCAAATTATGGTGCTTTTTCTCTTTTAGCAAAGGCGGCCATCTTTTTGATTTTTGATTTTCAATCAGGGTTTATTAGGGATGATTCTCAGCTACCAATTTGCCAACTTTTGGCCGAGTAGCTGTAAAAATGGCCAAGTTATTGCATTTTTCTCTTTTAGCTAAGGTGGCCATCTTGGATTTTTAATTTGGATTCCGTACGTGATAAAAAATGTCCTCAGTTACAACCTCACCAAATTTCAGCTCTCTATGTATAAAGATGGCTGAGTTAAAGCCATTTGAAAGTAGCAATGTCGGCCATCTTGGATTTTTGATTTTCATATAGCATTTGATAGAGAACATTCTCAGCTATCACCATACCAATTTTAAGCTCAATATAACAGAAATTGTCCATTTTATAGGATTTTTACTTTTTTGCTTTGTCGGCCATCTTGGATTTTTGATTTGGATTCAGTACATGATAGCGAATGTCCTTAGCTAAAACTTCACCAAATTTCGGCTCTCTATGTATAAATATGGCTGAGTTAAAACCATTTGAAAATAGCGTTGTCGGCCATCTTGGATTTTACAGTATTTTTGATGTTTTGCTTTGTCAGCCATCTTGGATTTTTGATTTGGATTCCGTACATGATAGAGAATGCCCTTAGCTACAACCTCACCAAATTTCGGCTCTCTGTGTATAATGATGGCTGAGTTAAAGCCATTTGAAAGTAGCGTTGGCGGCCATCTTGGATTTTTGATTTTGATATAGCATTTGATAGGAAACATTCTCAGCTATCACTACACCAAGTTTCAGCTCAATATCACTAAAATTGACCATTTTATGGTATTTTTACTTTTTTGCATTGTCGGCCATCTTGGATTTTTTTTTTGGATTCCGTACATGATAGATAATGTCCTCAGCTACAACCTCACCAAATTTCAGCTCTCTATGTATAAAGATGGTCGAGTTATAACCATTTGAAAGTAGCGTTGGCGGCCATCAGCTGAAATTGGTCAAAAACAGCTGAATATTATCTAAAATAGCAGAAATAAGCTTAAATTAGCAGCAGGATTTAGTAAGAGCTTAATTGGGAATAATCTGAAACATCTTAAACAATCTGAAATCTGAAATAATCTGAAATAAGCAAAAAAAAGTGGAAATTATCTGAAAAAAGCTAAAGATAGCATAAACAGCTGAATATTATCTAAAATAGCAGAAATAAGCTTAAATTATCTGAAGTAATTAGAAATAGCATAATTGTGAATAATCTGAAATATCTGAAACAATCTGAAATCTGAAAAAATCTGAACTAAGCAGAAATAAGCAAAATAAAATTGAAATTATCTGAAAAAAGCTTAAGATAGCAAAAACAGCTGAATATTATCTGAAATAGCAGAAAGAAGCTTAAAAGTCTTAGAAATTAGTAGAGAGAGTACAGTTTTGCAGAATTATGCTGGAAAAAGTTGAAATGAGTTCAAATAATGTGGAATTTGTTGAAACAAGCCTAAATTAGCATTAAAACAGCTTAATAGTAGCTAAAATAGCAGAAGAAGCTGAAACTAGCAGAAATAAGCACAAAGCAGCATCATCTGAATAATCTAAAATATCTGAAACAATCTGAAATCTGAAAAAATCTGAACTAAGCAGAAATAAGCAAAATAAAGTTGAAATTATCTGAAAAAAGCTTAAGATAGCAAAAACAGCTGAATATTATCTGAAATAGCAGAAAGAAGCTTAAAAGTCTTAGAAATTAGTAGAGAGAGTACAGTTTTGCAGAATTATGCTGGAAAAAGTTGAAATGAGTTCAAATAATGTGGAATTTGTTGAAACAAGCCTAAATTAGCATTAAAACAGCTTAATAGTAGCTAAAATAGCAGAAGAAGCTGAAACTAGCAGAAATAAGCACAAAGCAGCATCATCTGAATAATCTAAAATATCTGAAACAATCTGAAATCTGAAAAAATCTGAACTAAGCAAAAATAAGCAAAATAAAGTTGAAATTATCTGAAAAAAGCTTAAGATAGCAAAAACAGCTGAATATTATCTGAAATAGCAGAAAGAAGCTTAAATGTCTTAGAAATTAGTAGAGAGAGTACATTTTTGTAGAATTAGGCTGGAAAAAGTTGAAATGAGTTCAAATAATGTAAAATTTGTTGAAACAAGCCTAAATTAGCATAAAAACAGCTTAATAGTAGCTAAAATAGCAGAAGAAGCTGAAACTAGCAGAAATAAGCACAAAGCAGCATAATCTGAAATATCTGAAACAATCTGAAATAGTAAAAAATCTGAAATAAGCAGAAATAAGCAAAATAAAGTTGAAATTATCTGAAAAAAGCTGAAATTGGCCAAAAACAGCTGAACAACAGCTAAAACAAGCAGAAATAATCTTAAATTACCAGAAGGAAGTTGGTAGAGCATGGTTTTGCTGAATTAGGCTGAAAAAAGTTGGATTAATTTAAAAAATTGTTGAAATAGCTGAAAAAGCTGAAATTTGCATAAAACAGCTAAATAGTAGCTAAAATAGCTAAAATATCTTAATCTTTCAAAAATTAGCTGAAAGGAGCATAATGATCTGAAATTAGCAGAAATAAGTCAGTAGAAGTACAAAAATGTTGAAGTAAGCTGCATAAAGCTGAAAAGAGCACAAAGCAGTTGAAGAAACAGCTGAAATTAGCTGAAAGTAGCTGAATTTTTTTTAAAAATTTTGTACAAGGAAGCTGAAGGAAGCTGAGCTAGTCCAAAATGTGAAAGGAGTAGTGAAATATTGTAATGAGTTCCAAAGATATCAAGGATGTAAAATGAGCTCCATTCATTTTCAATGGGAAAAAAATGGCCGAAAAGGCTGAATATTTCAAAAAGCTAAAGTTGCACCAATACCAAAAGTCATAGCACCCATGTCCTAAATGAGCTGAACATTTTGATATATGAATTGTTGAAATAGCACAAAAACTGTAGGAGGAGTAGCGTGCCAAAAAACGTACGGAATCAGGATAGTAACTATAATAATAAAATAACTAGATTGCATTTCCTGAGAAAATGCATGTGTGAATGCCAAAATGGCCGCTTCATCCAACTTACATGTTCAATCAAAATGGCAGCTTTACCTAATGTGCTTATTAAATCAAAATGGCTACCTTGTCTACTTAAATTGTAGAACCAAAATGGTAACAATACATGCATTGACTTACTTTGCAAGGCAATTAACTGCCTTGTATATTGAACCAAAATGGCCACTTCACCTAAATTGCATGTTCACTCAAAATGGCCGCTTCACCTAATGCATGATAAAGGATGTCCATAGCTACAACCTCACCAAATTTCGGCTCTCTATGAATAAAGATAGCTGAGTTAAAGCCATTTGAATGTAGCGTTGGCGGCCATCTTGGATTTTTACAGTTTTTTAATGTTTTACTTTGTCGGCCATCTTGGATTTTTGATTTGGATTCCGTACATGATAGATAATGTCCTCGGCTACAACCTCACCAAATTTCGGCTCTCTATGTATAATGATGGCTGAGTTAAAGCCATTTGAAAGTAGCGTTGGCGGCCATCTTGGATTTTTGATTTTGATATAGCATTTGATAGGAAACATTCTCAGCTATCACTACACCAAGTTTCAGCTCAATATCACTAAAATTGACCATTTTATAGTATTTTTACTTTTTTGCATTGTCGGCCATCTTGGATTTTTTTTTTGGATTCTATACATGATAGATAATGTCCTCAGCTACAACCTCACCAAATTTCAGCTCTCTATGTATAAAGATGGTCGAGTTATAACCATTTGAAAGTAGCGTTGGCAGCCATCAGCTGAAATTGGTCAAAAACAGCTGAATATTATCTAAAATAGCAGAAATAAGCTTAAATTAGCAGCAGGAATTAGTAAGAGCTTAATTGGGAATAATCTGAAACATCTTAAACAATCTGAAATCTGAAATAATCTGAAATAAGCAAAAAAAGTTGAAATTATCTGAAAAAAGCTTAAGATATCATAAACAGCTGAATACTATCTAAAATAGCAGAAATAAGCTTAAATTATCTGAAGTAATTAGAAATAGCATAATTGTGAATAATCTGAAATATCTGAAACAATCTGAAATCTGAAAAAATCTGAACTAAGCAGAAATAAGCAAAATAAAGTTGAAATTATCTGAAAAAAGCTAAAGATAGCAAAAACAGCTGAATATTATCTGAAATAGCAGAAATAAGCTTAACTGTGTTAGAAATTAGTAGAGAGAGTACAGTTTTGCAGAATTAGGATGGAAAAAGTTGAAATGAGTTCAAATAATGTGGAATTTGTTGAAACAAGCCTAAATTAGCATAAAAACAGCTTAATAGTAGCTAAAATAGCAGAAGAAGCTGAAACTAGCAGAAATAAGCACAAAGCAGCATAATCTGAATAATCTAAAATATCTGAAACAATCTGAAATCTGAAAAAATCTGAACTAAGCAGAAATAAGCAAAATAAAGTTGAAATTATCTGAAAAAAGCTTAAGATAGCAAAAACAGCTGAATATTATCTGAAATAGCAGAAAGAAGCTTAAATGTCTTAGAACTTAGTAGAGAGAGTACATTTTTGCAGAATTTGGCTGGAAAAAGATGAAATGAGTTCAAATAATGTGGAATGTGTTGAAACAAGCCTAAATTAGCATAAAAACAGCTTAATAGTAGCTAAAATAGCAGAAGAAGCTGAAACTAGCAGAAATAAGCACAAAGCAGCAGAATATGAAGTATCTGAAACAATCTGAAATTGAAAAAAATCTGAAATAAGTAGAAATAAGCAAAATAAAGTTGAAAATATATGAATAAAGCTGAAATTGGCCAAAAACAGCTGAACAACAGCTAAAACAAGCAGAAACAATCTTAAATTACCAGAAGGAAGTTGGTAGAGCATGGTTTTGCTGAATTAGGCTGAAAAAAGTTGGATTGATTAAAAAAAATTGTTGAAATAGCTGAAAAAGCTGAAATTATCATAAAACAGCTAAATAGTAGCTAAAATAGCTAAAATATCCCAATCTTTCAAAAATTATCTGAAAGGAGCATAATGATCTGAAATTAGCAGAAATAAGTCAGTAGAAGTACAAAAATGTTGAAGTAAGCTGCATAAAGCTGAAAAGAGTGCAAAGCAGTTGAAAAAACAGCTGAAATTAGCTGAAAGTAGCTGAAATATTTTTAAAAAAATGTACAAGGTAGCTGAAGGAAGCTAAGCTGGTCCAAAATGTGAAATGAGTAGTGAAATATTGTAAAGAGTTCCAAAGATATCAAGGATGAAAAATTAGCTCCATTCATTTTCAATGGGGAAGAAAATGGCCGAAAAGGCTAAATAATTCAAAAAGCTAAAGTTGCACCAATACCAAAAGTCATAGCCGGAGTGTCCTAAATGAGCTGAACATTTTGATATATAAATTGTTGAAATAGCACAAAAACTGTAGGAGGAGTAGCGTGCCAAAAAACGTACGGAATCAGGATAGTAACTGGAAGAAGAAGTTGAATAAATATAAACACAATCACTATAGTGTGAATGCCTATGTGGCATTCACACAACTAGAAAAACCGCATTTCCTGCGAAAATGCACGTGTGAATGCCTTAGCGCCGCTCCGCCCTTCTCGCGGCGACCGCGGGAAGTCGAGCTGGTCCACCCCGAAAACTCTCGTGCCTTTCCCGTACCCGTTCGGCACCCAGTGCGTGCACTCAATTTGGTCCACATTCCAAAATGGCCGCCTTCCCATTTATCGTACAACGTTGACGCCAGAGGGTTTTCTGTGCGTCTTGGTGAATTGGACAAGTGTACCAAATTTCATGATCCTACGTGAAACTAAGGCCAATGCGGAGGGTAATTTGAAATATTCTAGGTGGCGCTCTTGAGCCGTTTCTGTTGCAATTTTGGCCACGCCCCCAAAATATGTAATTTTTCACCAGTCCTGACGAGTCTGCCAAATTTGGTGAGTTTTGGGATATGATAAAGCTCCCCAAAGGCCAAACGTATTGTGACGGCGTTACGTCTGATTCGCCACATCGCCACGCCCACATGCTCCACCCAAAACAGTCATTGTTGGAAAGCTTGTTACAACACTATGTCTTTGGTCACTGGACAGACCGTCACGCTGATTAGGTAACAGGTGTCCAATCCGGACGTTCAATGTACAACTGTACACTTCCTGTTGTGAGGGGGCGTGGCTTAATTATTGTCATGATTTGACCAGTCAGTATTGCAGGGGACCGGATGTGGGTATATCACTGAAGGTTTGATGTATTAGACAGTTTTCGTGTAGGTGCTATTAGTGTTTCGTTTGTGATGGCGTTACGTCTGATTCGCCATATTGCCACGCCCACATGCTCCACCCAAAACGGTCAGTGTTGGAAAGCTTGTTACAGCAACATGTCTTTGGTCACTGGACAGACCGTCACGCTGATTAGGTAACAGGTGTCCGATCGGGACGTTCAATGTACAACTGTACACTTCCTGTTGTGAGGGGGCGTGGCTTAATTAATGTCATGATTTGACCATTCAGTATTGCAGGGGACTGGTTGTGGGTCAATCACTGAAGGTTTGATGTATTAGACAGTTTTCGTGTAGGTGCTATTAGTGTTTCGTTTTTCATGGCGAGATACCTAACTTTGAGGCCAGGCCACGCCCCTTCATCATATATGAAAACATGAGGTTTTGATCATTTTTTACTCCCCCATGTCTGAGTGATGAGTCTGCCAAATTTGGTAAGATTTAGGATATGATAAAGCTCCCAAACGGCCATTTCATTTTAGCTCCATTCATTTTCAATGGGAAAAAGATGGCCGAAAAGGCTGAATATCTCAAAAAGCTAAAGTTGCAGCATTACCAAAAGTCATAGCCGGATTGTCCTAAATGAGCTGAACATTTTGATATATGAATTGTTGAAATCGCACCAAAACTGTGCGAGTAGTTACATGCCAAAAAACGTACGGAATGAAGATAGTAACATCTATAAACTGTAGATAATAATAAATATAAACACAATCTCTATAGTGTGAATGCCTTGTTGGCATTCACACAAATATAAACACAATCTCTATAGTGTGAATGCCTTGTTGGCATTCACACAACTAGATTGCATTTCCTGAGAAAATGCATGTGTGAATGCCAAAATGGCCGTTATGACTTGAATGTTTAATCAAAATGGCCGCTTTACCTAATGTGCTTATTAAATCAAAATGGCTAACTTGTCTACTTAAATTGTAGAACCAAAATGGTAACAATACATGCATTGACTTACTTCGCAAGGCAATTAACTGCCTTGTATATTGAACCAAAATGGCCACTTCACCTAATTTGCATATTCAATCAAAATGGCCGCTTCACCTAATGCATGATAAAGAATGTCCATAGCTACAACCTCACCAAATTTCGGCTCTCTATGAATAAATATGGCTGATTTAAAGCCATTTGAAAGTAGCGTTGGTGGCCATCTTGGATTTTACAGTATTTTTAATGTTTTGCTTTGTCTGCCATCTTGGATTTTTGATTTGGATTCCGTACATGATAGAGGATTCCCTTAGCTACAACCTCACCAAATTTCAGCTCTCTATGAATAAAGATGGCTGAGTTAAAGCCATTTGAATGTAGCGTTGGCGGCCATCTTGAATTTTTACAGTTTTTTAATGTTTTACTTTGTCGGCCATCTTGGATTTTTGATTTGGATTCCGTACATGATAGATAATGTCCTCAGCTACAACCTCACCAAATTTCGACTCTCTATGTATAATGATGGCTGAGTTAAAGCCATTTGAAAGTAGCGTTGGCGGCCATCTTGGATTTTTGATTTTGATATAGCATTTGATAGGAAACATTCTCAGCTATCACTACACCAAGTTTCAGCTCAATATCACTAAAATTGACCATTTTATAGTATTTTTACTTTTTTGCATTGTCGGCCATCTTGGATTTTTTTTTGGATTCTATACATGATAGATAATGTCCTCAGCTACAACCTCACCAAATTTCAGCTCTCTATGTATAAAGATGGTCGAGTTATAACCATTTGAAAGTAGCGTTGGCAGCCATCAGCTGAAATTGGTCAAAAACAGCTGAATATTATCTAAAATAGCAGAAATAAGCTTAAATTATCTGAAGTAATTAGAAATAGCATAATTGTGAATAATCTAAAATATCTGAAACAATCTGAAATCTGAAAAAATCTGAACTAAGCAGAAATAAGCAAAATAAAGTTGAAATTATCTGAAAAAAGCTAAAGATAGCAAAAACAGCTGAATATTATCTGAAATAGCAGAAATAAGCTTAACTGTGTTAGAAATTAGTAGAGAGAGTGCAGTTTTGCAGAATTAGGATGGAAAAAGTTGAAATGAGTTCAAATAATGTGGAATTTCTTGAAACAAGCCTAAATTAGCATAAAAACAGCTTAATAGTAGCTAAAATAGCAGAAGAAGCTGAAACTAGCAGAAATAAGCACAAAGCAGCATAATCTGAATAATCTAAAATATCTGAAACTATCTGAAATCTGAAAAAATCTGAACTAAGCAGAAATAAGCAAAATAAAGTTGAAATTATCTGAAAAAAGCTTAAGATAGCAAAAACAGCTGAATATTATCTGAAATAGCAGAAAGAAGCTTAAATGTCTTAGAACTTAGTAGAGAGAGTACATTTTTGCAGAATTTGGCTGGAAAAAGTTGAAATGAGTTCAAATAATGTGGAATGTGTTGAAACAAGCCTAAATTAGCATAAAAACAGCTTAATAGTAGCTAAAATAGCAGAAGAAGCTGAAACTAGCAGAAATAAACACAAAGCAGAAGAATATGAAGTATCTGAAACAATCTGAAATTGAAAAAAATCTGAAATAAGTAGAAATAAGCAAAATAAAGTTGAAAATATATGAATAAAGCTGAAATTGGCCAAAAACAGCTGAACAACAGCTAAAACAAGCAGAAACAATCTTAAATTACCAGAAGGAAGTTGGTAGAGCATGGTTTTGCTGAATTAGGCTGAAAAAAGTTGGATTGATTAAAAAAAATTGTTGAAATAGCTGAAAAAGCTGAAATTATCATAAAACAGCTAAATAGTAGCTAAAATAGCTAAAATATCTTAATCTTTCAAAAATTATCTGAAAGGAGCATAATGATCTGAAATTAGCAGAAATAAGTCAGTAGAAGTACAAAAATGTTGAAGTAAGCTGCATAAAGCTGAAAAGAGTGCAAAGCAGTTGAAAAAACAGCTGAAATTAGCTGAAAGTAGCTGAAATATTTTTTAAAAAATGTACAAGGTAGCTGAAGGAAGCTAAGCTGGTCCAAAATGTGAAAGGAGTAGTGAAATATTCTAAAGAGTTCCAAAGATATCAAGGATGAAAAATTAGCTCCATTCATTTTCAATGGGGAAGAAAATGGCCGAAAAGGCTAAATAATTCAAAAAGCTAAAGTTGCACCAATACCAAAAGTCATAGCCATCATGTCCTGAATGAGCTGAACATTTTGATATATGAATTGTTGCAATAGCACAAAAACTGTAGGAGGAGTAGCGTGCCGAAAAACGTACGGAATCAGGATAGTAACCGGAAGACAATCTCTATAGTGTGAATGCCTTGTTGGCATTCACACAATAAATATAAACACAATCACTATAGTGTGAATGCCTATGTGGCATTCACACAACTAGATTGCATTTCCTGAGAAAATGCATGTGTGAATGCCAAAATGGCCGCTTCACCCAACTTGCATGTTCAATCAAAATGGCCGCTTTACCTAATGTGCTTATTAAATCAAAATGGCTACCTTGTCTACTTAAATTGTAGAACCAAAATGGTAACAATACATGCATTGACTTACTTCGCAAGGCAATTAACTGCCTTGTATATTGAACCAAAATGGCCACTTCACCTAATTTGCATATTCAATCAAAATGGCCGCTTCACCTAATGCATGATAAAGTATGTCCATAGCTACAACCTTACCAAATTTCGGCTCTCTTTGAATAAAGATGGCTGAGTTAAAGCCATTTGAAAGTAGCATTGTCGGCCATCTTGGATTTTACAGTATTTTTTATGTTTTGCTTTGTCGGCCATCTTGGATTTTTGATTTGGATTCCGTACATGATAGAGGATTCCCTCAGCTACAACCTCACCAAATTTCGGCTCTTTAAGTATAACGATGGCTGAGTTAAAGCCATTTGAAAGTAGCGTTGTCGGCCATCTTGGATTTTTGATTTTGATATAGCATTTGATAGGAAACATTCTCAGCTATCACTACACCAAGTTTTAGCTCAATATAACTAAAATTGACCATTTTATAGTATTTTTACTTTTTTGCTTTGTCGGCCATCTTGGATTTTTGATTTGGATTCCTTACATGATAGACAATGTCCTTAGCTACAACCTCACCAAATTTCGGCTCTCTATGTAAAAAGATGGCCGAGTTAAAGCAATTTGAAAGTAGCGTTGGCAGCCATCAGCTGAAATTGGTCAAAAACAGCTGAACAACAGCTAAAACAAGCAGAAAATATCTTAAATTACCAGAAGGAAGTTGGTAGAACATGGTTTTGCTGAATTAGGCTGAAAAAAGTTGGATTGATTAAAAAAAATTGTTTGAAATAGCTGAAAAAGGTGAAATTTGCATAAACAGCTAAATAGTAGCTAAAATAGCAAAAATATCCTAATCTTTCAAAAATTAGCTGAAAGGAGCATAATGATCTGAAATTAGCATAAATAAGTCAGTAGAAGTATAAAAATGTTGAAGTAAGCTGCATTAAGCTGAAAAGATCGCAAAGTCATTGAAGAAACAGCTAAAAATTAGCTGAAAGTAGCCGAAATATTTTTAAGAAATGTACAAGGTAGCTGAAGGAAGCTGAGTTGGTCCAAAATGTGAAAGGAGTAGTGAAATATTGTAATGAGTTCCAAAGATATCATGGATGTAAAATGAGCTCATTGAGTTCATTTGAGCTCCATTCATTTTCAATGGGAAAAAAATGGCCGAAAAGGCTGAATATTTCAAAAAGCTAAAGTTGCACCAATACCAAAAGTCATAGCCATCATGTCCTGAATGAGCTGAACATTTTGATATATGAATTGTTGAAATAGCACAAAAACTGTAGGAGGAGTAGCGTGCCAAAAAACGTACGGAATCAGGATAGTAACAGATGTAATTGTAACACTAGATTGCATTTCCTGAGAAAATGCATGTGTGAATGCCAAAATGGCCGTTATGACTTGAATGTTTAATCAAAATGGCCGCTTTACCTAATGTGCTTATTAAATCAAAATGGCTAACTTGTCTACTTAAATTGTAGAACCAAAATGGTAACAATACATGCATTGACTTACTTCGCAAGGCAATTAACTGCCTTGTATATTGAACCAAAATGGCCACTTCACCTAATTTGCATATTCAATCAAAATGGCCGTTTCACCTAATGCATGATAAAGAATGTCCATAGCTACAACCTCACCAAATTTCGGCTCTCTATGAATAAATATGGCTGATTTAAAGCCATTTGAAAGTAGCGTTGGTGGCCATCTTGGATTTTACAGTATTTTTAATGTTTTGCTTTGTCGGCCATCTTGGATTTTTGATTTGGATTCCGTACATGATAGAGGATTCCCTCAGCTACAACCTCACCAAATTTCGGCTCTCTATGTATAATGATGGCTGAGTTAAAGCCATTTGAAAGTAGCGTTGGTGGCCATCTTGGATTTTACAGTATTTTTAATGTTTTGCTTTGTCGGCCATCTTGGATTTTTGATTTGGATTCCGTACATGATAGAGGATTCCCTCAGCTACAACCTCACCAAATTTCAGCTCTCTATGAATAAAGATGGCTGAGTTAAAGCCATTTGAATGTAGCGTTGGCGGCCATCTTGGATTTTTACAGTTTTTTAATGTTTTACTTTGTCGGCCATCTTGGATTTTTGATTTGGATTCCGTACATGATAGAGAATGCCCTCAGCTACAACCTCACCAAATTTCGGCTCTCTATGTATAATGATGGCTGAGTTAAAGCCATTTGAAAGTAGCGTTGGCGGCCATCTTGGATTTTTGATTTTGATATTGCATTTGATAGGAAACATTCTCAGCTATCACTACACAAAGTTTCAGCTCAATATAACTAAAACTGACCATTTTATAGTATTTTGACTTTTTTGCATTGTCGGCCATCTTGGATTTTTGATTTGGATTCAATACATGATAGATAATGTCCTCAGCTACAACCTCACCAAATTTCAGCTCTCTATGTATAAAGATGGCTGAGTTAAAGCCATTTGAAAGTAGCGTTGGCGGCCATCAGCTGAAATTGGTCAAAAACAGCTGAATATTATCTGAAATAGCAGAAAGAAGCTTAAATATCTTAGAAATTAGTAGAGAGAGTACAGTTTTGCAGAATTAGACTGGAAAAAGTTGAAATGAGTTCAAATAATGTGGAATTTGTTGAAACAAGCCTAAATTAGCATAAAAACAGCTTAATAGTAGCTAAAATAGCAGAAGAAGCTGAAACTAGCAGAAATAAGCACAAAGCAGCATAATCTGAATAATCTAAAATATCTGAAACAATCTGAAATCTGAAAAAATCTGAACTAAGCAGAAATAAGCAAAATAAAGTTGAAATTATCTGAAAAAAGCTTAAGATAGCAAAAACAGCTGAATATTATCTGAAATAGCAGAAAGAAGCTTAAATGTCTTAGGAATTAGTAGAGAGAGTACAGTTTTGCAGAATTAGGCTGGAAAAAGTTAAAATGAGTTCAAATAATATAGAATTTGTTGAAACAAGCCTAAATTAGCATAAAAACAGCTTAATAGTAGCTAAAATAGCAGAAGAAGCTGAAACTAGCAGAAATAAGCACAAAGCAGCATAATATGAAGTATCTGAAACAATCTGAAATTGAAAAAAATCTGAAATAAGTAGAAATAAGCAAAATAAAGTTGAAAATATCTGAATAAAGCTGAAATTGGCCAAAAACAGCTGAACAACAGCTAAAACAAGCAGAAACAATCTTAAATTACCAGAAGGAAGTTGGTAGAGCATGGTTTTGCTGAATTAGGCTGAAAAAAGTTGGATTGATTAAAAAAAATTGTTGAAATAGCTGAAAAAGCTGAAATTATCATAAAACAGCTAAATAGTAGCTAAAATAGCTAAAATATCTTAATCTTTCAAAAATTATCTGAAAGGAGCATAATGATCTGAAATTAGCAGAAATAAGTCAGTAGAAGTACAAAAATGTTGAAGTAAGCTGCATAAAGCTGAAAAGAGCGCAAAGCAGTTGAAAAAACAGCTGAAATTAGCTGAAAGTAGCTGAAATATTTTAAAAAAAATGTACAAGGTAGCTGAAGGAAGCTAAGCTGGTCCAAAATGTGAAATGAGTAGTGAAATATTGTAAAGAGTTCCAAAGATATCAAGGATGAAAAAATAGCTCCATTCATTTTCAATGGGGAAGAAAATGGCCGAAAAGGCTAAATAATTCAAAAAGCTAAAGTTGCACCAACACCAAAAGTCATAGCCGGATTGTCCTAATCGAGCTGAACGTTTTGATATATGGATTGTTGAAATAGCACAAAAACTGTAGGAGGAGTAGCGTGCCGAAAAACGTACGGATGGAAGATAGTAACCGGAATAATAATAAGTTTATTAAATATAAACACAATCACTATAGTGTGAATGCCTATGTGGCATTCACACAACTAGAAAATTTGCATTTCCTACGAAAATGCACGTGTGAATGCCTTAGCGCCGCTCCGCCCTTCTCGTGGCGACCGCGGGAAGTCGAGCTAGTCCACCCTGAAACACTCTCGTGCCTTTCCCGTACCCGTTCGGCACCCAATGTATGCACCCAATTTGGTCCACATTCCAAAATGGCCGCCTTCCCATTTATCGTACAATGTTGATGCCAGAGGGTTTTCTGTACGTCTTTGTGAATTGGACAAGTGTACCAAATTTCATGATCCTACGTGAAACTAAGGCCAATGCGGAGGGTAGTTTGAAATATTCTAGGTGGCGCTCTTGAGCCGTTTCTGTTGCAATTTTGGCCACGCCCCCAAAATATGTAATTTTTCACCAGTCCTGACGAGTCTGCCAAATTTGGTGAGTTTTGGGATATGATAAAGCTCCCAAAAGGCCAAACGTATTGTGACGGCGTTACGTCTGATTCGCCACATCGCCACGCCCACATGCTCCACCCAAAACGGTCAGTGTTGGAAAGCTTGTTACATCAACATGTCTTTGGTCACTGGAAAGACCGTCATGCTGATTAGGTAACAGGTGTCCGATCGGGACCTTCAATGTACAACTGTACACTTCCTGTTGTGAGGGGGCGTGGCTTAATTAATGTCATGATTTGACCATTCAGTATTGCAGGGGACCGGATGTGGGTCAATCACTGAAGGTTTGATGTATTAGACAGTTTTCGTGTAGGTGCTATTAGTGTTTCGTTTGTGACGGCGTTACGTCTGATTCGCCACGTCGCCACGCCCACATGCTCCACCCAAAACGGTCAGTGTTGGAAAGCTTGTTACAGCAACATGTCTTCGGTCACTGGACAGACCGTCCCGCTGATTAGGTAACAGGTGTCCGATCGGGACCTTCAATGTATAACTGTACACTTCCTGTTGTGAGGGGGCGTGGCTTAATTAATGTCATGATTTGACCATTCAGTATTGTAGGGGACCGGTTGTGGGTCAATCACTGAAGGTTTGATGTATTAGACAGTTTTCTTGTAGGTGCTATTAGTGTTTCGTTTTTCATGGCGAGATACCTAACTTTGAGGCCAGGCCACGCCCCTTCAGCATATATGAAAATGCGAGGTTTTGATAAATATTTACTCCCCCATGTCTGAATGATGAGTCTGCCAAATTTGGTGAGTTTTAGGATACGATAAAGCCCCCAAAAGGCCATTTCATTTTAGCTCCATTCATTTTCAATGGGAAAAAAATGGCCGAAAAGGCTAAATATCTCAAAAAGCTAAAGTTGCACCATTACCAAAAGTCATTGCTGGATTGTCCTGAACGAGCTGAACATTTTGATATATGATATGTTGAAATGGCACGAAAACTGTAGGAGGAGTAGGACGCCAAAAAACGTACGGACGGAAGATAGTAACATATAAGAATAATAATAATAACTAGAAAAACCGCATTTCCTACGAAAATGCACGTGTGAATGCCTTAGCGCCGCTCCGCCCTTCTCGCGGCGACCGCGGGAAGTCGAGCTGGTCCACCCCGAAACACTCTCGTGCCTTTCCCGTACCCGTTCGGCACCCAGTGCGTGCACTCGATTTGGTCCACATTCCAAAATGGCCGCCTTCCCATTTATCGTACAACGTTGACGCCAGAGGGTTTTCTGTGCGTCTTGGTGAATTGGACAAGTGTACCAAATTTCATGATCCTACGTGAAACTAAGGCCAATGCGGAGGGTAGTTTGAAATATTCTAGGTGGCGCTCTTGAGCCCTTTCTGTTGCAATTTTGGCCACGCCCCCAAAATATGTAATCGTTCACCAGTCCTGACGAGTCTGCCAAATTTGGTGAGTTTTGGGATATGATAAAGCTCCCAAAAGGCCAAACGTATTGTGACGGCGTTACGTCTGATTCGCCACATCGCCACGCCCACATGCTCCACCCAAAACAACCAGTCGTGGAAAGCTTGTTACAGCAACATGTCTTCGGTCACTGGACAGACCGTCACGCTGATTAGGTAACAGGTGTCCGATCGGGACGTTCAATGTACAACTGTACACTTCCTGTTGTGAGGGGGCGTGGCTTAATTATTGTCATGATTTGACCATTCAGTATTGCAGGGGACCGGATGTGGGTCAATCACTGAAGGTTTGATGTATTAGACTGTTTTCGTGTAGGTGCTATTAGTGTTTCGTTTGTGACGGCGTGACGGCTGATTCGCCACATCGCCACGCCCACATGCTCCACCCAAAACGGTCAGTGTTGGAAAGCTTGTTACAGCAACATGTCTTCGGTCACTGGACAGACCGTCCCGCTGATTAGGTAACAGGTGTCCGATCGGGACGTTCAATGTATAACTGTACACTTCCTGTTGTGAGGGGGCGTGGCTTAATTAATGTCATGATTTGACCATTCAGTATTGCAGGGGAGTGGTTGTGGGTCAATCACTGAAGGTTTGATGTATTAGACGGTTTTCGTGTAGGTGCTATTAGTGTTTCGTTTTTCATGGCGAGATGCCTAACTTTGAGGCCAGGCCACGCCCCTTCAGCATATATGAAAATGCGAGGTTTTGATCATTTGTTACTCCTGCATGTCTGAGTGATGAGTCTGCCAAATTTGGTGAGTTTTAGGGTATGATAAAGCCCCCAAAAGACCATTTCATTTTAGCTCCATTCATTTTCAATGGGAAAAAAATGGCCGAAAAGGCTTAATATTTCAAAAAGCGCAACTTGCAGCATTACCAAAAGTCATAGCTGGATTGTCCTGAACGAGCTGAACATTTTGATATATGAATCGTTGAAATGGCACAAATACTCTAGGAGGAGTAGCGTGCCAAAAAACGTACGGACGGAAGATAGTAACATACGAGAATAATAAATATAAACACAATCTCTATAGTGTGAATGCCTTGTTGGCATTCACACAATAATAAATATAAACACAATCTCTATAGTGTGAATGCCTTGTTGGCATTCACACAATAATAAATATAAACACAATCTCTATAGTGTGAATGCCTTGTTGGCATTCACACAAATATAAACACAATCTCTATAGTGTGAATGCCTTGTTGGCATTCACACAAATATAAACAAATCGCATTTCCTACGAAAATGCACGTGTGAATGCCTTAGCGCCGCTCCGCCCTTCTCGCGGCGACCGCGGGAAGTCGAGCTGGTCCACCCCGAAACACTCTCGTGCCTTTCCCGTACCCGTTCGGCACCTAGTGCGTGCACTCAATTTGGTCCACATTCCAAAATGGCCGCCTTCCCATTTATCGTACAACGTTGACGCCAGAGGGTTTTCTGTGCGTCTTGGTGAATTGGACAAGTGTACCAAATTTCATGATCCTACGTGAAACTAAGGCCAATGCGGAGGGTAGTTTGAAATTTTCTAGGTGGCGCTCTTGAGCCCTTTCTGTTGCAATTTTGGCCACGCCCCCAAAATATGTAATTTTTCACCAGTCCTGACGAGTCTGCCAAATTTGGTGAGTTTTGGGATATGATAAAGCTCCCAAAAGGCCAAACGTATTGTGACGGCGTTACGTCTGATTCGCCACATCGCCACGCCCACATGCTCCACCCAAAACAACCAGTCGTGGAAAGCTTGTTACAGCAACATGTCTTCGGTCACTGGACAGACCGTCCCGCTGATTAGGTAACAGGTGTCCGATCGGGACGTTCAATGTATAACTGTACACTTCCTGTTGTGAGGGGGCGTGGCTTAATTAATGTCATGATTTGACCATTCAGTATTGTAGGGGACCGGTTGTGGGTCAATCACTGAAGGTTTGATGTATTAGACGGTTTTCGTGTAGGTGCTATTAGTGTTTCGTTTTTCATGGCGAGATGCCTAATTTTGAGGCCAGGCCACGCCCCTTCAGCATATATAAAAACGTGAGGTTTTGATCATTTTTTACTCCCCCATGTCTAAGTGATGAGTCTGCCAAATTTGGTGAGATTTAGGATATGATAAAGCCCCCAACAGGCACTTTCATTTTAGCTCCATTCATTTTCAATGGGAAAAAAATACTTCCTGTTGTGAGGGGGCGTGGCTTAATTAATGTCATGATTTGACCATTCAGTATTGCAGGGGACCAGATGTGGGTCAATCACTGAAGGTTTGATGTATTAGACTGTTTTCGTGTAGGTGCTATTAGTGTTTCGTTTGTGACGGCGTGACGGCTGATTCGCCACATCGCCACGCCCACATGCTCCACCCAAAACGGTCAGTGTTGGAAATATTGTTACAGCAACATGTCTTCGGTCACTGGACAGACCGCCACGCTGATTAAGTAACAGGTGTCCGATCGGGACGTTCAATGTACAACTGTACACTTCCTGTTGTGAGGGGGTGTGGCTTAATTAATGTCATGATTTGACCATTCAGTATTGCAGGGGACCAGATGTGGGTCAATCACTGAAAGTTTGATGTATTAGACGGTTTTTGTGTAGGTGCTATTAGTGTTTCGTTTTTCATGGCGAGATGCCTAACTTTGAGGCCAGGCCACGCCCCTTCAGCATATATGAAAACGCGAGGTGTTGATCATTTATTACTGCCCCATGTCTGATTGATGAGTCTGCCAAATTTGGGGAGATTTAGGATATGATAAAGCCCCCAAAAGGCCATTTCATTTTAGCTCCATTCATTTTCAATGGGAAAAAAATGGCCGAAAAGGCTTAATATTTCAAAAAGCGAAAGTTGCAGCAGTACCAAAAGTCATAGCTGAATTGTCCTGAACGAGCTGAACATTTTGATATATGATATGTTGAAATGGCACGAAAACTGTAGGAGGAGTAGGACGCCAAAAAACGTACGGACGGAAGATAGTAACATATAAGAATAATAATAATAACTAGAAAAACCGCATTTCCTACGAAAATGCACGTGTGAATGCCTTAGCGCCGCTCCGCCCTTCTCGCGGCGACCGCGGGAAGTCGAGCTGGTCCACCCCGAAACACTCTCGTGCCTTTCCCGTACCCGTTCGGCACCCAGTGCGTGCACTCAATTTGGTCCACATTCCAAAATGGCCGCCTTCCCATTTATCGTACAACGTTGACGCCAGAGGGTTTTCTGTGCGTCTTGGTGAATTGGACAAGTGTACCAAATTTCATGATCCTACGTGAAACTAAGGCCAATGCGGAGGGTAATTTGAAATATTCTAGGTGGCGCTCTTGAGCCCTTTCTGTTGCAATTTTGGCCACGCCCCCAAAATATGTAATTTTTCACCAGTCCTGACGAGTCTGCCAAATTTGGTGAGTTTTGGGATATGATAAAGCTCCCAAAAGGCCAAACGTATTGTGACGGCGTTACGTCTGATTCGCCACATCGCCACGCCCACATGCTCCACCCAAAACAACCAGTCGTGGAAAGCTTGTTACAGCAACATGTCTTCGGTCACTGGACAGACCGTCACGCTGATTAGGTAACAGGTGTCCGATCGGGATGTTCAATGTACAACTGTACACTTCCTGTTGTGAGGGGGCGTGGCTTAATTATTGTCATGATTTGACCATTCAGTATTGCAGGGGACCGGATGTGGGTCAATCACTGAAGGTTTGATGTATTAGACTGTTTTCGTGTAGGTGCTATTAGTGTTTCGTTTGTGACGGCGTGACGGCTGATTCGCCACATCGCCACGCCCACATGCTCCACCCAAAACGGTCAGTGTTGGAAAGCTTGTTACAGCAACATGTCTTCGGTCACTGGACAGACCGTCCCGCTGATTAGGTAACAGGTGTCCGATCGGGACGTTCAATGTATAACTGTACACTTCCTGTTGTGAGGGGGCGTGGCTTAATTAATGTCATGATTTGACCATTCAGTATTGTAGGGGACCGGTTGTGGGTCAATCACTGAAGGTTTGATGTATTAGACGGTTTTCGTGTAGGTGCTATTAGTGTTTCGTTTTTCATGGCGAGATACCTAACTTTGAGGCCAGGCCACGCCCCTTCACCATATATAAAAACGCGAGGTTTTGATCATTTTTTACTCCCCCATGTCTGAGTGATGAGTCTGCCAAATTTGGTGAGATTTAGGATATGATAAATCCTCCAAAAGGCCATTTCATTTTAGCTCCATTCATTTTAATGGGAAAAAAATGGCCGAAAAGGCTTAATATTTCAAAAAGCGAAAGTTGCAACATTACCAAAAGTCATACCTGGATTGTCCTGAACGAGCTGAACATTTTGATATATGAATCGTTGAAATGGCACGAAAACTGTAGGAGGAGTAGGACGCCAAAAAACGTACGGACGGAAGATAGTAACATATAAGAATAATAATAATAACTAGAAAATTTGCATTTCCTACGAAAATGCACGTGTGAATGCCTTAGCGCCGCTCCGCCCTTCTCGTGGCGACCGCGGGAAGTCGAGCTAGTCCACCCTGAAACACTCTCGTGCCTTTCCCGTACCCGTTCGGCACCCAATGTATGCACCCAATTTGGTCCACATTCCAAAATGGCCGCCTTCCCATTTATCGTACAATGTTGATGCCAGAGGGTTTTCTGTACGTCTTTGTGAATTGGACAAGTGTACCAAATTTCATGATCCTACGTGAAACTAAGGCCAATGCGGAGGGTAGTTTGAAATATTCTAGGTGGCGCTCTTGAGCCGTTTCTGTTGCAATTTTGGCCACGCCCCCAAAATATGTAATTTTTCACCAGTCCTGACGAGTCTGCCAAATTTGGTGAGTTTTGGGATATGATAAAGCTCCCAAAAGGCCAAACGTATTGTGACGGCGTTACGTCTGATTCGCCACATCGCCACGCCCACATGCTCCACCCAAAACAACCAGTCGTGGAAAGCTTGTTACAGCAACATGTCTTTGGTCACTGGAAAGACCGTCACGCTGATTAGGTAACAGGTGTCCGATCGGGACCTTCAATGTACAACTGTACACTTCCTGTTGTGAGGGGGCGTGGCTTAATTAATGTCATGATTTGACCATTCAGTATTGCAGGGGACCGGATGTGGGTCAATCACTGAAGGTTTGATGTATTAGACAGTTTTCGTGTAGGTGCTATTAGTGTTTCGTTTGTGACGGCGTTACGTCCGATTCGCCACATCGCCACGCCCACAAGCTCCACCCAAAACGGTCAGTGTTGGAAAGCTTGTAACAGCAACATGTCTTCGGTCACTGGACAGACCGTCACGCTGATTAGGTAACAGGTGTCCGATCGGGACCTTCAATGTACAACTGTACACTTCCTGTTGTGAGGGGGCGTGGCTTAATTAATGTCATGATTTGACCATTCAGTATTGCAGGGGACCAGATGTGGGTCAATCACTGAAGGTTTGATGTATTAGACAGTTTTCGTGTAGGTGCTATTAGTGTTTCGTTTTTCATGGCGAGATACCTAACTTTGAGGCCAGGCCACGCCCCTTCAGCATATATGAAAACGCGAGCTGTTGATAAATCATTACTCCCCCATGTCTGAATGATGAGTCTGCCAAATTTGGTGAGATTTAGGATACGATAAAGCCCCCAAAAGGCCAATTCATTTTAGCTCCATTCATTTTCAATGGGAAAAAAATGGCCGAAAAGGCTAAATATCTCAAAAAGCGAAAGTTGCACCATTACCAAAACTCATAGCTGGATTGTCCTGAACGAGCTGAACATTTTGATATATGACATGTTGAAATGGCACAAAAACTGTAGGAGGAGTAGGACGCCAAAAAACGTACGGACGGAAGATAGTAACATATAAGAATAATAATAATAACTAGAAAAACCGCATTTCCTGCGAAAATGCACGTGTGAATGCCTTAGCGCCGCTCCGCCCTTCTCGCGGCGACCGCGGGAAGTCGAGCTAGTCCACCCCGAAACACTCTCGTGCCTTTCCCGTACCCATTCGGCACCCAATGCGTGCACCCAATTTGGTCCACATTCCAAAATGGCCGCCTTCCCATTTATCGTACAACGTTGACGCCAGAGGGTTTTCTGTGCGTCTTGGTGAATTGGACAAGTGTACCAAATTTCATGATCCTACGTGAAACTAAGGCCAATGCGGAGGGTAGTTTGAAATATTCTAGGTGGCGCTCTTGAGCCGTTTCTTTTGCAATTTTGGCCACGCCCCCAAAATATGTAATTTTTCACCAGTCCTGACGAGTCTGCCAAATTTGGTGAGTTTTGGGATATGATAAAGCTCCCAAAAGGCCAAACGTATTGTGACGGCGTTACGTCTGATTCGCCACATCGCCACGCCCACATGCTCCACCCAAAACGGTCAGTGTTGGAAAGCTTGTTAGACCAACATGTCTTCGGTCACTGGACACACCGTCACGCTGATTAGGTAACAGGTGTCCGATCGGGACGTTCAATGTACAACTGTACACTTCCTGTTGTGAGGGGGCGTGGCTTAATTAATGTCATGATTTGACCATTCAGTATTGCAGGGGACCGGATGTGGGTCAATCACTGAAGGTTTGATGTATTATACAGTTTTCGTGTAGGTGCTATTAGTGTTTCGTTTGTGACGGCGTTACGTCTGATTCGCCACATCGCCACGCCCACATGCTCCACCCAAAACGGTCAGTGTTGGAAAGCTTGTTACAGCAACATGTCTTCGGTCACTGGACAGACCGTCCCGCTGATTAGGTAACAGGTGTCCGATCGGGACGTTCAATGTATAACTGTACACTTCCTGTTGTGAGGGGGCGTGGCTTAATTAATGTCATGATTTGACCATTCAGTATTGCAGGGGAGTGGTTGTGGGTCAATCACTGAAGGTTTGATGTATTAGACGGTTTTCGTGTAGGTGCTATTAGTGTTTCGTTTTTCATGGCGAGATGCCTAACTTTGAGGCCAGGCCACGCCCCTTCAGCATATATGAAAATGCGAGGTTTTGATCATTTGTTACTCCTGCATGTCTGAGTGATGAGTCTGCCAAATTTGGTGAGTTTTAGGGTATGATAAAGCCCCCAAAAGACCATTTCATTTTAGCTCCATTCATTTTCAATGGGAAAAAAATGGCCGAAAAGGCTTAATATTTCAAAAAGCGCAACTTGCAGCATTACCAAAAGTCATAGCTGGATTGTCCTGAACGAGCTGAACATTTTGATATATGAATCGTTGAAATGGCACAAATACTCTAGGAGGAGTAGCGTGCCAAAAAACGTACGGACGGAAGATAGTAACTATAATAAATATAAACACAATCTCTATAGTGTGAATGCCTTGTTGGCATTCACACAATAATAAATATAAACACAATCACTATAGTGTGAATGCCTATGTGGCATTCACACAACTAGATTGCATTTCCTGAGAAAATGCATGTGTGAATGCCAAAATGGCCGCTTCACCCAACTTGCATGTTCAATCAAAATGGTCGCTTTACCTAATGTGCTTGTTAAATCAAAATGGCTACCTCACCTACTTTAATTGTAGAACCAAAATGGCAACAATACATGCATTGACTTACTTTGCAAGGCAAGTAACTGCCTTGTATATTGAACCAAAATGGCGGCCTCACCTAATTTGCATGTTCAATCAAAATGGCTGCTTCACCTAATGTATGTTAGAGATGGTCCATAGCTACAACCTCACCAAATTTCAGCTCTCTATGAATAAAGATGGCTGAGTTAAAGCCATTTGAAAGTAACATTGGCAGCCATCAGCTGAAATTGGTCAAAAACAGCTGAACAACAGCTAAAACAAGCAGAAAATATCTTAAATTACCAGAAGGAAGTTGGTAGAACATGGTTTTGCTGAATTAGGCTGAAAAAAGTTGGATTGATTAAAAAAAATTGTTGAAATAGCTGAAAAAGCTGAAATTTGCATAAACAG
>JBBPBX010041056.1:0-29054 GCA_038048925.1 Garcialebias charrua
TTTTTCATTTTACATTTTTTAAAGAAATTTTTTTTTTACATTATAACAATAAAATGAAAAAGGAAAAAACATAAAATGAAAGGAGACAGGGAGAAGAAAATAATCTTATTTTACCTGCCCCTTTTTTCTATAACAATAACAAAAAAAAGCGAGATCAATAAAAATAACTCAATCAAATATACAAATTTCCAAGCCACTCAACCAATGATACAAAATTTAAGCAATTTACATGATTTGAATACACATTTAAGTTTTTAGTACAAAAAACATTATTATAATTATTATTATTATTATTTTAGTATAAGTTGACAATTTGAGTATTTAGTATTTAATTAACATCCATCTATCCATCCATTTTCTTCCGCTTATCCGGGGTTGGGTCGCGGGGGTAGCAGCCTAAGTAGGGAGGCCCAGACTTCCCTCTCCCCAGCCACTTGGAGCAGCTCCTCTGGGGGAATCCCAAGGCGTTCCCAGGCCAGCCGAGAAACATAGTCCCTCCAGCGTGTCCTGGGTCTTCCTCTGGGTCTCCTCCCGGTGGGACATGCCCGGAACACCTCACCAGGGAGGCGTCCAGGAGGCATCCTAACCAGATGCCCGAGCCACCTCAACTGGCTCCTCTCGATGTGGAGAAGCAGCGGCTCTACTCCGAGTCCCTCCCGGATGACTGAGCTTCTCACCCTATCTCTAAGGGAGAGTCCAGACACCCTGCGGAGAAAACTCATTTCAGCCGCTTGTATCCGAGATCTCGTTCTTTCGGTCATAACCCAGAGCTCATGACCATAGATGAGGGTAGGAACGTAGATCGATCGGTAAATTGAGAGCTTTGCCTTTTGACTCAGCTCTCTCTTCACCACGACAGACCGGTACAGCGCCCGCTTCACTGCGGACGCTGCACCTATCCGCCTATCGATCTCACGCTCCAGTTTTCCCTCATTCGTGAACAAGACCCCGAGATACTTAAACTCCTCCACTTGGGGCAGGACCTCCTCCCCGACCTGGAGAAGGCATGCTACCCTTTTCCGGCTCAAGACCATGGCCTCGGATTTGGAGGAACTGATCCTCATCCCGGCCGCATCACATTCAGCTGCAAACCGCTCCAGCGAAAGCTGTAGATCACGAACTGATGAAGCCAATAGGACCACATCATCTGCAAAAAACAGAGAAGAGATTCTAAGGCCACCAAAACGGATCCTCTCAACACCTTGGCTGCGCCTAGAAATTCTGTCCATAAAAGTTATGAACAGAATCGGTGACAAAGGGCAACCTTGGCGGAGTCCAACTCTCACCGGAAACGAGCCCGACTTACTGCCAGCGATGCGGACCAAGCTCTGACACCGGTCGTACAGGGACCTAACAGCCCATATCAAAGGGCCTGGTACCCCATACTCCCGGAGTACCCCCCACAGAACCCCCCGAGGGACGCGGTCGAATGCCTTTTCCAAGTCCACAAAGCACATGTAAACTGGTTGGGCAAACTCCCACGCACCCTCCAGGACCCTGCTGAGGGTGTAGAGCTGGTCTAGTGTTCCACGACCAGGACGAAAACCACACTGCTCCTCCTGAATCCGAGGTTCGACTATCCGACGGACCCTCCTCTCCAGAACCCCTGAATAGACCTTACCAGGGAGGCTTAAGAGTGTGATCCCCCTATAGTTGGAACACACCCTACGGTCCCCCTTTTTGAATAGGGGAACCACCACCCCAGTCTGCCAATCCAAGGGAACTGCCCCCGATGTCCACGCGATATTGCAGAGTCGCGTAAGCCAACACAACCCCACAACATCCAGAGCCCTAAGGAACTCAGGACGAATCTCATCCACCCCCGGAGCCTTGCCACCGCGGAGCTTTTTAACCACCTCGGCGACCTCAGCACCAGAGATTGGAGAGCCCGACCCAAAGTCCCCAGGCTCCGCTTCCTCAGTGGAAGACGTGCCAGTAGGATTGAGGAGGTCTTCGAAGTATTCCGCCCACCGACTCACAACATCCCGAGTTGAGGTCAACAGCACGCCATCCCCACCATAAATGGTGTTGGTCGCGTACCGCTTTCCCCCCCTGAGACGCCGGATGGTGGACCAGAATCGCCTCGAAGCCGTACGGAAGTCATTCTCCATGGCCTCTCCGAACTCCTCCCACGCCCGAGTTTTTGCCTCAGCAACCACCCGAGCCGCATGCCGCTTGGACTGCCGGTACCTATCTGCTGCTTCCGGGGTCCCACAGGCCAAAAAGGCCCAATAGGACTCCTTCTTCAGCTTGAACATATTAGCTTTAATCATTTTTTAAAGACTATAAGTGAGTTAGTAGTTTTAATTTCATTTTCTAAACTATTCCACAAGTCAACACCTTGTATTGATACGCACCGTCCTTTCAAACTTGTTCTGTATTTTGGCTTTGTAAAAATCTCCATTCCTTTCAGGTTGTAACAGCTCATTCTTTTTACAAAATTTACTTGAACATACTGTATAGAGGCAATTAATTTATATGACCTCTGTACATTACCAACAAAATGTTGTAATTTACCAAATCATAAAACTTAAGCAACCTAAGTTGCTTAAATAGTACAGTATATTCAAAGGATGGCAGTAGGGTTTTCCCGCAATAGTTCTCACTGCTCTTTTTTGTAAAATAAATATAGGGTTCGTCAAGGTTTTACACGCCTTTCCCCAAACAGTAAATCAAGTGTGGAACAACTATGGCATTATACAGCAAATACAACGCTCTTTAATTCAATACATCCCTAACTTTATATAACACAGCTGTGAATTTTGATATCTTAGTTTTACCGAGTTAATATGCTGTTTCCAAGTGAGCTTATCATCTATCACCACTCCTAAGAATTTCATTTCACTTGCTCTGGTTATTTCAACATCATCAATTTTTAGAGAAAAACCTGAGTTTTTGTTTTTTTACTAAATAATATGTAATTAGTTTTATCTAAGTTTAATGATAGTTTGTTTAATTTGAACCAGTTTTGTAATTTAACAAATTCCATATTTAAACATTCAGACATTTGATTTAAATCATTACCAGAATAAAAAAAGGTAGTATCGTCAGCAAAAAGTATACACTTTAGAAGTCTAGACACCATCACTAAATCATTCACATATAGATTAAACAATTTTGGACCAAGTATTGAACCCTGTGGGACTCCACTTGTGATCTTACAAAAGTTTGATCTATTTTCCTCTATCTGAACAAATTGTTCTCTATCTTTTAGATAGCTACTTATCCATTTAAGTGCAGGTCCTCTAACACCATACTTGTCCAATTTATTAATGAGAATTGTCTGATCAATAGTGTCAAAAGCCTTCCTTAAATCAATAAATAAACGTATACAATGTTGTTTATTGTCAGTAGCTGTGGTGATTTGTTCCATAAATTCCATTAAAGCCATAGATGTTGAATATTGTGATCGAAACCCATACTGACTATCACTTAGAATGTTGTACTTTATAAGAAAATCGTCTAATCTGATTGAAAATTTTTTTGATATAATTACTCGAACTGCGCATATGCAAAGGAATATTCAGTGCTTTAAGCACCGCCCTCTGGCTGTCAGGAAGGATGAAATAAAACTGGAAGTTTGTTCCACAAGAGAGGAACCTGATAACTGGAAGATCTTCCTCCCATTCTGCTTTTGCAAGTAAACCTGCAATCTGAGAGCAAGGTGCTCAGTTGGTAAAATATAGAACAATAAGATCTCACATCTAAGATGGAGCTAGGTTGTTGAGGGCTTTGTAGGTTAGAAGTAGGATTTTGAATTCAATTCTGGACATGACAAGAGCCAATGGAGAGCTGCTAAAACTGGAGAGATATGATCTCTCCCAGCAACTCCAGTTAAAACTCTGGCAGCAGCATTTTGGATTTCTGTAAATGAAAACTTTTTAAAGAAGTACTGTATTTGGACACCCAGATAACAAACCATTACAATAGTCCAGTCTAGACGTGATTAAGAAACTCACAAAGGTTCAGTTTACACCGAGATTTTTAATTATAGAAAAGTTTGTACAGAAAGTTGGTCTGTCCATAACTGAACTGACATTTTGATATATTTTGGTTTGTAGACCATCACATTTAAAGGTTTCAATAATTTTTAAGCTTTTATTGCAAAAAGTTCAACTTGGAGAGCTGTCTTATTTATTAACCTTTATTTAACCAGACAAATCCCATTGAAATCACAGATCTCTTTTGCAAGGGAGGTCTGGGCCTGAAGGCAGCCTAACAGGCTTTTTTTTTGTTTTTGTCTGTGGGAGGAAACCGGAGTACCCGGAGAAAACCCACACATGCACAAGAAGAACATGCAAACTCCACGCAGAAAGACCCCAGGTCAGAGAGTCAGAGAGTCAGAGAGAATTTATTGTCATTTGCACCGCATGTAGTACATGTGTTGAAAACGAGATTATGTACTGTACACAGGGTCCCAGTTACATCCAACAACAAATGCAAGAGAAAAACAATAATAACATCTAGGATTAACTAAGAGAGACATCAGCTAGTAATACACTAAGCCCTAATGTAGTAGATAAACATCATTATAGCTCCCCTGCAGTGCAGCCAACAGCAACACACCCACGGAGAGAGCCGGTCCACACAGCAGCACACGATGAAACCAGCACAGCAGTCTTGGTCAAATCCAAGCGATCCAAAAGATCCGGATGAAAAAGTTCTGTTGGAATGTGTAGAAAAACACCGGACCTTTGAACAGTGTCTCTCCCACTCGGGATGTGACCTGGCCGGCAAGCAGTGATCAGAATGACCAGTGGTCTGGAAATGGTCCTGGTCCTAGTCACAAAATTCCCGGACGTTTCTGAATGGCTCTCTGCGTCCACTGAACACTGAGGTCGCTTTGAAGAGGAACCAAACTATTTAGTCCATTTGAATCAGGTCAGTTAGATGTTATGGGACTGCAGAGAAGTCTGGGAGTTGCAGACCAGGAAGAGGATGATGATGCTTAAAGGTATAGTTTCCTCAGATTCTTGGAGTGGCCACCTCCTGGATCTACTGTTGCGCCTGTTGGTGGATAAAATTGCTCCCTCCACTTGCCAGGATCCACCACTCTGAGATTCCTCAGACAAATGGTAAATAGTAAATGGACTGTACTTATATAGTGCCTTTCTATCTATTCAAGATACTCAAAGCACTTTACAACACAACTCTGCCTCATTTACCCATTCATACAGCACTCTACTAGATCTCTACAAAGCTAATTGAACAAATCATTCTAAAGAGACTAATCAGTGATTTATCACATTCATACACCAATGGGACACACATCAGAGGCAATGACGGGTTCAGTGTCTTGCCCAGGGACACTTAGGTATGTGACTGCTGGTGGATTCGAACCTCCAACTCTTGCATTGGAGGACGACTGCTCTAACCACTCAGCCACAGCCGCCCCAGACAAACAAAAAAAAAAAAAAAACTGTCTACTTTTATAAACAGTGTAACTACTTGAACATCTTGCACAAAAACAATGATTTATTTTTATTCCCCGTTCAATTTCAGTCCAGAAAAACACTAATTTCCAAACTTCTTTGTTCAGATCAGGTTAATTATTAGTATCTCTGTGTGAGATATTTAGTTTCTTTTCACTGCACAATTATTTTGTTCAAATGACCTTTAATTTCTAACAAGATAAACTGATGAAAAAACAACTTTTATTTACCCATGTGTAATTGAATAAATAATGATGTATAGTAAGGTATTTAAACACTTACTGAGCCACCATTATTGGATGCGCAGTTTAGCAGACTTTAATCTTGCACAAACTGCCACCAAAGTGCGAGTTCTTCCTTTTTCCGATACTAAGTTGTTTTTACTGTGATTAGACAAGAAATGTAATTTCACGCTTAGACTTCAATTTATGTTGGTCTACCAAAAAAATAGACCTTTTATTGAAACTATCACAAAAATTACATTAAACATTTGTATCGATATTAGCTCTGATTTAATAACTACGTTGACAAGAATTCAAATTAAAACAAACAGACAATTAGGAACTTAACTGTTGGTACATTTACTTGACAGATTAAATACTTATGAAAAATAAGAAATAGGAGGAAGAAGATGAAAGCTAAGTTAACTGAAATTAATTATTTGAAACAACCAGAGTAGCACCTTCCCATACGGTTCAGCTGGGCTTCCCACACGTTCAGGACACAATCAACGCCTCGTTACCTGTTGACGATACGTCTTGGAGATAAGAGTTGAAGTTTGTGGACATTAAAGGACTGTGTTGTCCCGTTCACGTCCAGATGACCTCCGCGCGTGTGAGCTGATTCAGACGAGTGAGAAGAACCGCTTCTCCCGGCAGGAACAGAGCCAGCTACTGGCTGAGCTTTCAAAGTAAAACTTCAGAAAACAAATTCTTCCAGAAGATGAGTGAGTGAATTACAGTAAGCTTTACTGTAACTCCAGCTGAGACGTGGGTCGTTGACATATGACCGGGACGTCTCCAGCTTTCAGAGAGGAGAGCAGGTTGACAGTTCGTACTCCTCGAAACTCTAACTTNAAGGAGCTAGGTTGTTGAGGGCTTTGTAGGTTAGAAGTAATATTCTGAATTCAATTCTGGATTTGACTGATGGAAGTGATAGTGCTGTAGTTTTACATGGGTTTCAGACATGTAATGAATGAAATACATCAAAATATAGAAATCAGAAGCAGATACATACCCTTTACATTTTACACAACACTGTCAAAGTCTGGAGTCTGAATAACTGAGATCGGTATGAAACCACCAGAAATATATGAATTCTGGCCCTTGTGCTTTTTATGGTTAACAGAAATGAAGAATGAGCCACAGGTTCTAAAAAGTCCATCCTTCCTAACTTTACAGCTCAAATGTATCTCATTTAAAAAATACCTTCAACTTTAGCATCCATGATTCATTTCAAGTAGCTGATCAGTTTTCACAGAGCTCTCTTCAACAAAGCTGCACATAAAAGAGTAGACATAAATCATTTGAACATGTGCAGTAGTAGTTCTCAATGAGTGGAAAAAAGATTATGTGCAAAACTGAAGAAAGCTCCTTCTAAAGTTGTCTCAGCTGTTTCAGTTGTATTCAGTTTAGTAAGAAACTCAAACTGTCAACCAGAGTGGACGTTAACAGTATTTTCTCCTTTCCAAATGCATTCACTTACAGACTGTACATGTATAAACAAATCCATTCTTGCATATCACTAATGTTAAATAAAAAGGCTTCTGGTCTGCATTCTTTACCTACCTTTTAAACCCACATTAATTTTAGGACATATTTAATACATTTAAAAGTATGTGTCCACAATTGTTCAAGGACAATTTAGGACCATATTTTTCCATCTTTTGTGCATGGAGTGTGTGCAAAGCCCATGGGGCTTCTTTTGGTCATGAAACTTCATGAAACACTGCTTTAAATTTATGCAAGAAAAAGTATTTTTCCATTACTTATTGACAACTACAACACAGAACACGTTCGTAATGAGAAAGGCCAAAAAAAATCTGCAGTTAGCAATCTCAGCCCTGCAGATTGTGCAAAGGGAGCTAACTAAACAACATCAGTGGTAAACATTTTCCACAGAGCAGAGGAGAAAAAAACTAACTCCATGCACTGTGCCACACTTCCTTTGGATTTCACCGTGCTCAATCAAGAGCCCTTTATTCTGAGGTTCATATCCTCAGACAGGGGAACCAGAGCTGCCACAAAATGGCTCCGGGAACAATGTGCAGGCTTGATTGCTCTATTGTGAGCTAGCTTTGGCCTTTGACATCTCCTCCTGAACCGAGAGTGTCTAATTCTGACAAGAATCGTCTGGAGACACAGCTGGAAGGCATTGTTGCAAACAGGTGCCATGCAGCGCCTCTTCAATGAAGAAGGCAAAGAGTAAGACAATAACTAGGAGAAAAAATTGCTGCAGTTAAAAAAGTATGTTCGTCTGCACATGCTCTAGTTTTTTAGTCCTTTAAAGAGGTTTGTCTATAGTGTCCAAATGGTTTATCATAAACCATTTAAACCGTTTATGGTGGATAACGGAGGGAGCACACTGAGCAGAATCAGTCCCAGAAGGTGCTATGTCTGCAGGGCAGTAGAGTGCCAGTCAAGAATGGCAATATCCATGAGCAAGGAAAACCCGGCCCATGTAGAAAAACAAGAAAAATACAGTACCGTACTGGTCTGACAAGAGAGAGTATCTGTCATCTAAAATTGTGCTACTGTGCTGACATCAAAGAAGGAAGAGACAGAGCTACATACAGAGATGGAGGTCAGGTCATGGAGCTGAAACATTGCACTAAAAATCTGAACTGCGTCTGGTGCATCTACACATCATAAAAAAAGATCCAACCCACTATTTCAATTCAATATTTAAAGAAATCGACAAATAAATAATGCTCCTATTATAACAAATTGACAAAAATAATTGAAAGTAGAACAAAAATGGCAGTGAAGCAGTTATTCATAGTACACTTGGACATGGTTACTCACAGCCTTTGTAGATGTCTGTAGGAATCTGGACTGCGCTGGAAGAGTAGTTGACCTTGTTTTTGAAAATTGGATCATCAACGAACTCCAACTCCAGCGAGGGCGAGCTCTCCAGTGTAGTTACCTCTTCATCGTCCTCTGTCTGCTGAAACACACGTGTGCACACAACACACACACATACACAAATCTGAGTCAGCAAGCAAGAAGTGGGTAAAAAAAGCAGCTAGTTTAGATTATAATGGTAAAATGCAAACTGCCTCTTTTCATAAAGAGCACATTACTGTTCCCAGTATGTCACCTCTCTTCATGACTCGCAGAATTTGGGTAATGTTTCGCACAAAAAAAGTAATTATTCCGCATGCTTTATGAGCTTGAATTTGCTGGTTCTCTCCTTTTCATCAGCGAACAGCAGCAGGTATCAAAGCGAATACCAAACAGAGAGACTCATTAGTGGCCCTGATAACTATCACAGATGCACGAGGTGCCAGATGAATTAACCCCAACAATAACCAGCAACCAGCACCACTTAATCACTGCTTTGTTTTGCACCAATATGAACAACAGCTTCATTACACACCCCCTTCCCTCTTGACCTGAAACCCATTAATATGAGAGCAACTTATTTTTTAAAATTTTTAACTGTTTCACTTGGTTCAGTCTGCATGATTAAAAAGCCTGACATGTGTGTGTGAAGCACTAAAAATCAAAAAGAGTGTGTTAAAAGAGAAATACTGTCATCCACAGAATAGGGCGAGATTTTAAAAATGGCTGTGCATCAGCCTGACTCAGTTAATTTCCTTGTATTTATTTTATTTTTGACATTTAAGTGTTCAATAAAACACTGAGTTATGAATGATTTGTACAAACGGACAGTCAGGATATAAAATGCAGCTTGGGGCTTTGTTAAATTACCACTGACGTGTAATTCCACCATATTTCTATCTCCTTCAACTTTTTAGTTTTGTTTTTAAATATAAAAACATTCTCTTATCAGATGATTCCCATGCATTTAATATTCCAAATTGATGCAAAGATGCCAGGTTAACTGGATCTGACAAGACTGAAAACATTTTTTTTTAAACAATATGAATTAAAACCCCGTGTCCACAGCAGAAACTTGATGGATGGGCTCACTTTAATTGACTATTAAAATACAATTATGAACTGTCATCAAGACGAGCCAGGGGAATTTTTGTGATGAAGCCCCATTGTACGAAAACAGAAGAAGCGATAATTTGATGAAAGGAATCCACTGACGACAAGAAGATGACCTCAAAGATGAGCAGTGAAATCTAAAACAAAAATCTTTATTTTTTAATTTTAACTATCTAAACATTTGTTTACAAAATATTTGAGTACAGGTAGTCCCCGACTTACGAGTGAGTTCCGTTCCTGCGAGCTCGCTCGTAAGACGAAATCTCGTATGTCGGAACACGAAACACGTGTCGCTCGTAAGTCCGGATTTTCGGTCGTAAGTCGGAAAATTTATGCTAGCGCTACTACGAACACTCGTTTTTCAACACAAACGTACATACTAGTTCATAAACATGCTCAGAAACTTGTTTACAAACTGTTAGCTAACACACTTTCATCTAAAAACACATACCAGTGCTGTATTTTCTGTATGTTCTGTACAACTTTACTGTTCGTTAGTCAGCTCGTAAGTCCGGAACCTCATATGTCGATGCGCTCGCAAGTCGAGGACCACCTGTATTTTACTTCGAATTTTGTCAACATGGCCGAATTTCAGAAAAAGTATTTTAACGACTTAAAAAAACATTAAAAAAAAGATGATTACGTTAAAAATGTTGGGTTTTAAAAGCCCTAGCTGGGAGCTTGACGTGTTTGTTTATCATTCAGTGAGACTCTAATTCAGTCAGTGCCGGGCACGGAGGGATCCCCCCCCCTCCCCCCCACTCTTTCAGAAGAGCCCAATCATAATTAACCAAGGCAGTGTCTAATTAGAAGCTGAATAAATCCACACAGGAAAGACTGATTGGTTCATTTTCTTCAACCATCCACCACCTGTTTTGCTCGATTCATTACCCAATTTGTTAATTTTATCTCCCGGTTCTCCAGGTTTAATTAAAGGCTGAAGAGGCCAGAGATGACATTTCAAAGCTTCTTTCATTCCCACCTTCAGACGACCAGGGCTAACCTGAAACATGTCATTTATGACCCTGTGTGTGTGTGTGTGTGTGTGTTCAGATCACTGAGAGCACACACTTCTGTGAGCACAAAACACACCTGTAAAAAGCACAAAACTCCATAGACACAAATATTGTTAAATACTTTAAAATAGAATTTTCTGCTGTTGCACTGTAACATGTGACATACAGTAGATAATTTTAAAAAACCCTATACAGTACAGACACACAATTAGCAATACTTCAATTTGTTATAATTTTTAACCACAGTACTGTACTGCTCAGAAATACAGTACAGTATATCATTTATTTTCAGCTGAGCTTTGATCATTCTTTGGTGAAGTGTGCATATTTTTCCTAACTTTTAAATACCCAAATAGTTTATTAATAACCCAAAACCAAAAAGACTTGAATACAGAGTCTGACTAATATCAACTTTTTGTAATGAAAATCAGAGGCAGGAGAATTACGCGCCATCATTTTAGAAGCTATCTGCACTGTCAATTTACCGTATTTTCCGGTCTATAAGTCACACCTTTTTGCCTAATTTGCATGCCCTGCGACTTATAGAGAGGTGCAACATGTTTATGGATTTCCCCCCATATTTTTAGACCAATTTTCGGCTCAGATATGACCGTTTTTCATTTTGGGAAAAAATGGTGCAGTACCACTTTTGTCGGCTAGGTACACCAACCGGTCCCACCTCATGTGTCCGAAGGCAGCCTCCTCTGGTCAGACACTCTGTCGCTGCCCAGCCTCCTGCTCTGGAGGTATGAACTACTGTTAGCTCAGTGTTTGTTAGCAAAATAGGTCAAGAACCACAGGACAGATTTTGTTGAAACTTACAGAAAGTAATCAATAGAAGGACATTTACAACTGACTAGCTTTATGACATGTTTGAGATCAAATTCGATGTTTCATAACCGTAACTGTGTCGCGGTTAGCTTTGTTGTTTTTCTGGGTACTTTTTAGCAAATAGCTCATAAACCACAGGACAGATTATGAAATTTACAGAAAGTAATTACTACATGGTCATTTACAAACTGTTAGCTGTTGGACTTGTTTGAGCTAAAATTTGATTTATTTATAATTTATTTTCACAGCGCGCGCGGCCGTTTGGAAGACGTCAAAGCGAAACAATTTAAATCCAGCAGATTTGACCATTACGTGAATTTATTAAGGAACGGTTAAGCTAAGACACATCTTTGCTATAATTTTCAGCAGACAAATAATTGTTTTTACCGTGTTAATCTTGTTAAAAGTCCTTCCGTGCATGCTTCTGTGGTCGTCATTTTCAGCAGGGCAAATGACGCGCTGACGCATCGCGTAACGGTGACGCATAATAGATGCGACTTAAATAAAGGTGTGATATGTTTATGGATTTTTCCAATTTTGTTGCCAATAATTGGACAAAGCGACTTATAGAGAGGTGAGACTTTTCAGGTCGAAAATACGGTAGTGAGCCATGCTCTCCAAACAGTAATCCACATAAAGAGTGAAGGAATGAGGAATGAAGCATTTCATGTTTGTAGAGTTTGAACAGATTGAAATAATGTAATAAAGAACTCCTGAACAATGAACTGTTGGATCACAAACAAGTGTGTGGGGCAGCTGTGGGTGAGTGGTTAGAGCAGTCATTCTTCAGTGAGAGATCTAGGGGTTCAATTCCACCAGCAGTCACATGCTGAAGTGTCCCTGGGCAAGACACTGAACCCCTCATTGCCTCCAATGTGTGTCCTATCAGTGTTTGAATGTGATAAAACACATTATTCCTTGTATAGTAGTGTGCTGTAGGAATGGGTAAATGAGGGCACAGATTGTATTGTAAAGCACTTTGAGTATCTTGATAAGATAGACAGGCACTATGTCCATTTACCATTTACAAACCTTCAGCAAACAAACAACCATCAAAAGCTAAAATCTAATTTTAATTAAATGGGCTATAGTCTAACCTGAAGAAACAACAGAGTGTCAATCTGGGTGTTGTGTTAAGCTGTGTTAGAGGACCTGAAGGAACAAATTTCAAATGGGGGAACAAAAGTCAAGACAACACCAGCTGTGACATAAATGCTACGAAACGCAGCATAAACCCATAATTTATTAACATCAGGAGTATAAGAAGTAGACCACAAGATAAATTTGCAAGATAATTAGGCCACATATTGCCATTTACAAACTATTAGCATTAGCAACAATTGAGAATACTAAAGTGATAAACAGACAGGCACATCTTTGGGCAGCACAGTGTTGCTACTACCGTACTCCCCGTTGACGGTTCATAAGATATAGTCATGCAACAGGAACCCGGAACATAAAGACACAATAGGACTTTTTTAATCCCTGTACAAATTCCCTTCATGTAATTTAAACAGGACTGTGTTTGACATCAATGTCAGCCATTGAAAAACATGTTGAAGTTGCCCTCTAAATAAAAATACATCTCAGGTCATTGTTTTCCAGGTGTGGAATCTTGCTCAATCACATAACCCTTACATTGCTGCTATATGATACAGTACTTTTGATTTTTACATTTAGCTATTTCATGCTCGAAAGAAATGGCTGCACAAGAGCAGGCAGGACTTAAAGCCCCACAGTCCTAGTGCACAGACTCTAGATTCAAAATTACAACTTGGGATTGCACATAAACTGAATGTTGTGGCTTTGATTTCCAACAACAGAAGAAGGCGAGGTTGGTTACCTCCATTCTTTTTAATAAGATAATAATAATAAAAAAATAATAATAAGCCCCTCCCTGGGCTGCCACCTTACCAAGGTGGAGGGGTTTGAGTGTCCCAATGATCCTAGGAGCTATGCTGTCAGGGGCTTCATGCCCCTAGAAGGGTCACCCAAGGCAGACAGGTCCTAGGTGAGGGATCAGACAAAGTGCAGCCCAAAAACCCCTATGATGAGTACAATTAATGGACTAAGTTTTCCCTCGCCCGGACGCGGGTCACCGGGGCCCCACTCTGGAGCCAGGCCCGGAGGTGGGGCACGCTGGCGAGCGCCTGGTGGCCGGGCTTTTACCCATGGAGCCCGGCCGGGCACAGCCCGAAGAGGAGACGTGGGTCCCCCTTCCCATGGGCTCACCACCTGTGGGAGGGGCCAAAGGGGTCGGGTGCAATGTGAGATGGGTGGCGGCCGAGGGCGGGGACCCTGGCGGTCTGATCCTCGGCTACAGAAGCTGGCCATTGGGACATGGAATGTCACCTCTCTGGTGGGGAAGGAGCCTGAGCTAGTGTGTGAGGTTGAGAGGTTCCGACTAGAAATAGTCGGACTCACCTCAACGCATGGCTCTGGCTCTGGAACCAGTTTCCTTGAGAGGGGTTGGACACTCTTCCACTCTGGAGTTGCCCCTGGTGAGAGGCGCCGAGCAGGAGTGGGCATACTGGTTGCCCCCCATCTTGGTGCCTGTACGTTGGGGTTCACCCCGGTGAACGAGAGGGTAGCCTCCCTTCGCCTACGTGTGGGGGGACGGGCTCTGACTGTTGTTTGTGCCTATGCACCAAACGGCAGCTCAGACTACCCACCCTTTTTGGAGTCCTTGGAGGGGGTATTGGAGAGTGCGCCTCCTGGGGACTCCCTTGTTCTACTGGGGGACTTCAACGCTCACGTGGGCAATGACAGTGAGACCTGGAGGGGTGTGGTTGGGAGGAACGGCCCCCCTGATCTGAACCAGAGTGGTGTTCTGTTATTGGACTTCTGTGCTCGTCATGGATTGTCCATAACGAACACCATGTTTAAGCATAAGGGTGTCCATATGTGCTCTTGGCACCAGGACACCCTAGGTCGCAGTTCGATGATCGACTTTGTTGTCGTCTCATCTGATCTGCGGCCGCATGTCTTGGACACTCGGGTGAGGAGAGGGGCGGAGCTGTCTACTGACCACTACCTGGTGGTGAGTTTGCTCCGATGGTGGGGGAGGATGCCGGTCAGACCTGGCAGACCCAAACGTATCGTGAGGGTCTGCTGGGAACGTCTGGCAGAGTCTCCCGTAAGACGGAGCTTTAACTCCCACCTCCGGGAGAGCTTTGAACACGTTCCGAGGGAGGCGGGGGACATGGAGTCCGAGTGGGCCGTGTTCCGCGCCTCTATTGTCGAGGCAGCTTATCGGAGCTGTGGCCGCAAGGTTGTTGGTGCCTGTCGAGGTGGCAACCCTCGAACCCGGTGGTGGACACCGGCAGTGAGGGATGCTGTCAGGCTGAAGAAGGAGTCCTATTGGGCCTTTTTGGCTTGTGGGACCCCGGAAGCAGCTGATAGGTACCGGCAGTCCAAGCGGCATGCGGCTCGGGTGGTTGCTGAGGCAAAAACTCGGGCGTGGGAGGAGTTCGGAGAGGCCATGGAGAATGACTTCCGTACGGCTTCGAGGCGATTCTGGTCCACCATCCGGCGTCTCAGGGGGGGAAAGAGGTACGAGACCAACACCATTTATGGTGGAGGTGGCGTGCTGCTGACCTCAACTCGGGATGTTGTGAGTCGGTGGGCGGAATACTTCGAAGACCTCCTCAATCCTACTGGCACGTCTTCCACTGAGGAAGCAGAGCCTGGGGACTTTGGGTCGGGTTCTCCGATCTCTGGTGCTGAGGTCGCCGAGGTGGTTAAAAAGCTCCGCGGTGGCAAGGCTCCGGGGGTGGATGAGATTCGCCCGGAGTTCCTTAGGGCTCTGGATGTTGTAGGGTTGTGTTGGCTTACGCGACTCTGCAATATCGCGTGGACATCGGGGGAAGTTCCCTTGGATTGGCAGACTGGGGTGGTGGTTCCCCTATTTAAAAAGGGGGACCGTAGGGTGTGTTCCAACTATAGGGGGATCACACTCTTAAGCCTCCCTGGTAAGGTCTATTCAGGGGTTCTGGAGAGGAGGGTCCGTCGGATAGTCGAACCTCGGATTCAGGAGGAGCAGTGTGGTTTTCGTCCTGGTCGTGGAACACTGGACCAGCTCTACACCCTCAGCAGGGTCCTGGAGGGTGCGTGGGAGTTTGCCCAACCAGTTTACATGTGTTTTGTGGACTTGGAGAAGGCATTCGACCGCGTCCCTCGGGGGGTTCTGTGGGGGGTACTCCGGGAGTATGGGGTACCAGGCCCTTTGATAAGGGCTGTTAGGTCCCTGTACGACCGGTGTCAGAGCTTGGTCCGCATTGCCGGCAGTAAGTCAGGCTCGTTTCCGGTGAGAGTTGGACTCCGCCAAGGTTGCCCTTTGTCACCGATTCTGTTCATAACTTTTATGGACAGAATTTCTAGGCGCAGCCAAGGTGTTGAGAGGATCCGTTTTGGTGACCTTAGAATCGCTTCTCTGTTTTTTGCAGATGATGTGGTCCTACTGGCTTCATCAGTTCGTGATTTACAACTTTCACTGGAGCGGTTTGCAGCCGAGTGTGATGCGGCCGGGATGAGGATCAGTTCCTCCAAATCCGAGGCCATGGTCTTGAGCCGGAAAAGGGTAGCATGCCCTCTCCGGGTCGGGGAGGAGGTCCTGCCCCAAGTGGAGGAGTTTAAGTATCTCGGGATCTTGTTCACGAATGAGGGAAAACTGGAGCGTGAGATCGATAGGCGGATAGGTGCAGCGTCCGCAGTGAAGCGGGCGCTGTACCGGTCTGTCGTGGTGAAGAGAGAGCTGAGTCAAAAGGCAAAGCTCTCAATTTACCGATCGATCTACGTTCCCACCCTCATCTATGGTCATGAGCTTTGGGTTATGACCGAAAGAACAAGATCTCGGATACAAGCGGCTGAAATGAGTTTTCTCCGCAGGGTGGCTGGACTCTCCCTTAGAGATAGGGTGAGAAGCTCAGTCATCCGGGAGGGACTCGGAGTAGAGCCGCTGCTTCTCCACATCGAGAGGAGCCAGTTGAGGTGGCTCGGGCATCTGGTTAGGATGCCTCCTGGACGCCTCCCTGGTGAGGTGTTCCGGGCACGTCCCACCGGGAGGAGACCCAGAGGAAGACCCAGGACGCGCTGGAGGGACTATGTTTCTCGGCTGGCCTGGGAACGCCTTGGGATTCCCCCGGAGGAACTGCTCCAAGTGGCTGGGGAGAGGGAAGTCTGGGCCTCCCTACTTAGGCTGCTACCCCCGCGACCCGACCCCGGATAAGCGGAAGAAGATGGATGGATGGATGGATGGATTTTACCCCACAAAAATACCTTTTACATTTGGGGTGAAGTTCTTTGTCATAACACCGGCAAACCCAGAAGAAAGTTAACTGAATAAACTTGAAGAACCAATGTCATATCGAAACATCTGGGTGGGTGCCTAAAATATTTTAAACTTTATGCAATTCCTATATTGCCAAGCACACACACCGCTGTAAGCATGTAACAAAATGTCTTCAATTGCTGACCCAGAATAATTCATTTTTTTTACTATGAGCCAAAACCAGACAAAAAATAATCTGAACGTCTTTATATATTTGCCCTAATCTGCCCTAATTGATAAAGTTTAACAACATCAGCCAATGAAAAACACATTTTGGTTGACCTCTAAATATTAATAACTATGTTGGAAGCAAAATAACATTTGAGCTTCATGTATTGGGCATGTTTGTACTCTACTGATATCATACAAATCCATGTATATGTATGTGGTTTAGAAAACCTTGTATAATTTACAAACACGGTGAACAGACTTCTCTGACTTCTATTTTTACTTCCATGAATGACACCAGCTAAGCTCCATACTTATGTGTCTAGTTAATACAACAGGCTAAGACAGCAGAACGAACCCTAAAGTAGCCAATAAAATGTCCTTCACTGTCAACATCAGAGTTATCAGTCATGCACATTATATTGCACTTATATCAAGGGAACAGTGACCAAAGGAGAAATTAAAAGGGTATAGAGCACAGGAGGGAAGAGTCTGTCGTGACTTACCTTTATTTTATACCAGATTTGTTTGACATCTCATTTGAATGCCATAAAAAAATCACAGCTGAACTGAATGGATTCATTGATGGAGGCAAGACAAGGAAGACTGGTAGGCGACAGGTGAAGATTCAGGGAGGAATAACCTCTGCTTGTCTTTTGCCGTTGGTTTGGGAGGTCGTAAGTTTGTTAAAGAAAGGGTCAGAGGTGCGTTACCGACTCGGCCTCACTGTGCCATGGTAATGATGACCGATGTTCTCCAATTAGATGTGCTGACAGGCCCTAAAGCGCCGTGTCATTAATCACAAGCCTAGCGTGCACAAAGAGAAAATCACACCATGATTTATTGCTCCTCTGCTTCTCTTTCTCAGTCTCTATCCCATCTTTTTTTTTGTGCTCTGCGGATCTAAAAGGCATTCTTGCAGTCGTCTTTGAAACTTAATCAGTCTGCAGGTTTGGGTTCCAAATGTGCCCTATCCCTAGGAGGAAGTGCAGTCTGAAGCCAAAGTGGAGGCACGGTGAGACCAACAAGTAGCAGGGCTGTTCTAAAGGGAGAAATGCATTATCCAGCCTGCTGGCCTTTCTTCAAATGCCATTTATACACTTCAGTATGAATAGCATGCATAGTAGTAAAAGCTTCCCTGCTGTATAAAACTGTAAAATGACTTGTGTTTTGGTCTGAAGCCTTTTGAAGGACGCGGTAATCTAACATCCTGCAGTTCTGGTCCGGGGCACAAAGAAAACTCTGGAAATGACACCGGGAGGGGGTGGGTGGGAGTACATCTGAATTCACTGACGCATGCATGTCGACCTGCCCGTGCTCTGCCACACCAACTCACCATACAGCAGTGTCACCTCACTAACGCACACAGACAGCGCAGGATCCCACGACCCGAGGAGGCAGGGCATCAACACCGAGAAGGCCAAGGGGAGGTGGGGGGGCTTGCAGGAAATATTGTAAGGAGGTAGGACATGGACTGGGTGGGATTTGGCGGGTTAAGGCAGGCAGACGATGGGGTATGGGGGAGCAGTCCGTATTGTACTCACATAGTCTGAATCCGCTTTGGAATCGTAGTATGAAATGGCACTCTCCTGTGCAGAAAAGAAAAGTAAGAAGAAAAGTGATGAGAGGAGATATAGCAGCACCTATATCGGCCCCCGACCTGTGGTGGTAAGCAAGAGAGAGTCATGGTTATATTCAATCACACTGTTCAGCATGAGAATATAATCAGCATCACAGAACACGGGAGGAGTAGTGTGATGTGAAATGGCTATAATGGTGAAGCAACAAGATGTAATGCATCTGAGCAATGCTTTTGTCAAAAGGATGTTTGAACACAAGTTTGAATGTTTTCTTGTGCGGTAGCATTGTCATCTGGTGGCATGAGCTCAGATGGTTTACAGTGAATAAACTCAAACCATCATCCTCTGTTGGAGTCTCTTCAACCTCATCCGTTTGTTTTCGGCCAAGTAGCTCTCACCAGAGGGTATGAATGTAAAAAAAAGAATTAAAGTTTTGAAATTAAAGTCACTGTGTTACACTTAAATGTTCTTATTAATCACTTAAGTTTCCAGCCTAGCTAAAGTCCCAGATATAACCTCTCACTAAGCTTTTACACTTAACCCACCCACGCAAACTCAGGATCTGAACCTCCCAGCAGTTCTCATTTCATCTTGGAGTCCTTATCTCTCGTACAGGTAGGTGTGAGGGTAGGCAGCGGCCGCATGCAGCCAGCAGCGTCCGTGTGGCATGCTTCATTACAATGAGGTGGCCAGCTGAGGAGGTCCTCTCAAGGGCAACACAGTGACGGCCTCATCCTCACTGGAAGAGTTGTTGTCATGGTCTGCTGAGGGAGGCTGTCTGACAGAGAAACTATAAGTGTCCAGTTCAGGTTTATAGTCTTATTTCACTGAATCTGGTCACCTTTACTGCTTGACTTGTCCCTTGTTACATTTTTTTCTTCCAATTTATTTTTATACATCATCCACTACCTATAATCATACGCATTTTACTTCTCTGTCAGTCCTCCTTTTTACCCCTCTCGGTTACTTTGTGCATTAAATCCTCTCAACAGACCACTGGACTCTAATTCTAACCAGAATGTCTTTAAAAATGAACAGAAATGATGATTAGAACTCAAGCTAACATCAAACAGCTACAAAAGTAAGTTGAGAAATCAAAAAGAAAAAGACAGAATAAGCAGATTCTGCCAGTTTGACACATCTCCTCAACTTACCAGCACTCCCTGCCCCTGTGATCAGTGAGGATGGATAAAAAGGGAGCAGGGTGGAGGGATCAGAGCAGATCGACCAGGGAGGGTAACAGGTTAGGTAAGTTGGAGGTCAGAGATAGAAACTCAGGTCGGGCTGATATGAACGAATGAACTGAGAGGAAGGAGATATGGTGGTAGAGGATGTAGCAGGGAAATAACTGCACAGGCTAAAAATAGCAGAAAGAGAAGAGAAATGGGGTGAAAGATAGAGAGTGTTGTTGTGTCTGCCAGCAGGACTGATCTAAAGCCCAGTCTCTTGCTTCAGAAAAGTTTCCTCTCACTACTGCAGTGTTGTGCAGGATATTACTCAGATGTCAGGTGTGTGCATCAAAACTGCTGGCATTGCCCTACGACCTGCACAAGGTGAGGTCAGTGAACAAGGCCAGGCTGATTCTGGCAGATCCTGATCATCCACTCCATGATGAGTTCAGGTTTCTTCCATCTGGACGCAGGTATCTGCTGCCCAGATACTGTATAAGACAAAAAGACTGAAAAACTCATTAATCCCTGTAGAGATCAGGCTTCTCAATGGACAGTGATGGTTAATGTACTGTTATTTTAATGTCTTAATGTTTTGTCTTGTATGGATGTTTTGTGTGCCTACAGATGGAGAAACAAACTGCCCCTTTGGGATAGTAAAGATACTTGAACTTGAACTATACTCAGAGCTGGCTCCTGTAAAGTAACACCAGTGTTTCCCTTACCATTAAACAAGGAGGGTGTCCAAGCACCCTGCCTACCAAACTGCCCCCCCAACCCCCAAACAAGAAACACAATTGGTATATTTTTTTCTTAAATATATATATTGAAAAATGATACAAAGTACATCGAAGAAAAGCTTTATTCTGGGGACTAACTTTGTAGTTCCATCCTTTATTCTTGAACATGCACATTTTTTTTCTTCACTTCTCACTAATCTTTACACACACACAAAATGGTAAAGCTAAAGCTTGAGTAGTTAAGAAGATAAATAATTAACCAAACTGTAACCTTTCCAAAAGTTTTGAATCTAAAGGACTATTTTCAGGGTTTAAAGCTACTATATGTAACTTTTCTAACAATATATTTTTAACATATTTCTTCACTCTGTCACTAGATTGATGTTAGAGAAGTAATCTCTGAAAAAAACTAAAAAAAAATATTGTCCCCTTGTTTCTCCAGGTGGTAAATAGGCATTTCTAAAAAGAAAAAGTGACCCGCCATTTTCCAGCCAATAAAAACAAAGTTTGTAACCAGCCAATAAAAACCGAGCTTGAATTTGAATCAGCCAATAAAAACAGAGCTTGAATTTGAATTTTAACAGACCACAAGGGGGCAGAGCCATATATGGCTCTGAGGGGGAGGGATCAGAATGCTTTGCTTGTTGAAATTTTTTCTAAGTGCTGATGTTCTACAGAAACTGCAGACTGAACCTTTAAAGGAAATATTGTAAAAAAAAAATAGAGGAAAAATATTTTGATAAACAAAATGTGTCAGAAAAAAAACATTTGCCATTTTTGTAGCGCAGAACATTATCTTTTTTTTTTTTAAACTGCAAAATCTTTTTCCAGACAAGCCATTGAAATATTTCTGATAGTGTTTTGCCTTACAATCTCATTAAACTGAAAGTTTACACGAGAAATAACAGTGCTCGCCACCGGATTAAAACTTCTTTTTTTTTTAAACTTACTGTTGTAAATATCAGTTTCACATTTAATTCTACTCATGAATGCAGTTCAGTCACACACAGACAAGATGGCTCCATGTTGTGAGAAGGCACTGTGCCACGCTGAGCAGTCCCCGGGGTTAACACGACCATCTGTTGTGGCTGGTCACAGGTCTCTCAGGGCTGAATGTTTGGGTTAAACACACATCTGATACAACCAAAGTCAGTAATTATTCTGCGCTGATCTCCTAGCCTTCTGCCTATGCACATATATAATGCATACTTGAAAATATTTCATATTTAATGTGCATGTTCACGGTACTGAATATACAAATAATGAATGCAGAGAGATCCCCACCGGCACAAAGTGCTATCAGTAAATTAAATCTGTGATCCTGAGTGGACCAACAAATTTCAAAACGCAGACAAACATCGAGGTCAGGGGATGATCTCCGGCCCCTCTCCTACATCAGTCTTTCCAGCTCATCTCTCCTCCCTCCCTCACCCTTATCTCAGTCTGCCCCCTCTCCTCTCCTCTTTTTGCTCCATTACTCCTCCTCCCTGCCAGGTCTTATCTCCATCTTTACTCCATCTCTCTTTTTCCACAGTCCCAGCCTCCTCTCACCAATTTCAGATTCAAGCAGAGGCAGTAGCGTGTGGGTTAGATGCCTAGAGTTGCTATAGAAACAGCCTCTCTGCTCTAGATTACAATGTGACTTTGTCTCCTCGTCGCTGCTACAATGTCTGCCCGCTTTCACGTCTGACGAGATACCTGTCTGCCTGTTTTTCTGTTTTGATTGGTTCCATTGAAGTGCTATTTATCAGTATAATTTGTGTAATCAATTCATGCCAGCTGATCAGGTAAACTGTAATCAGAACCTTAAAAAAAAAAAAAAAAGTCAATTCATGTAAAAAAGACAATTTGCACAGTTTGTCACATGTAGGTATACATGATACGACTAAATCTGAATTTGAGCTCTCTCAATATGCTGCCAGAGTCAGGTTGACATTTGAGTTGTGACAAGCGCTCCATCATGGGAGGGGGCACATTATAGCCATATTCATATCTCCTCTGGACACCTGCTAATGATTTTATAATTACAGAAGACACTGAGCTCCTCCGCGTGCCCTGGGGTGACCACACAAACATGCAGTAACGCATACACACCCGCAGTGTACCTCTCCCCCTGGCCCCGACTGTCTAGCAGTCATTCCTAGCACCGGTTTCCCTAATGGAAGCTGACATTATATCAAACACAATGAAGGATTTCATTTACTCCTCTTCATTAACCCATACGCATCAGCCCATGAGACAAACACACACAAACACACAACTCACCTGGAGTGTAAAGCCAGCTAAATATTCAGAATTTAGTTATGGTTTAGAGAGTTTTCAGAAAAGCTGGCATAAAGGAACAACAGTTTGATCACTTTTTTATTAATTATTAATTCCATTTTCTCTTCTTGTCTCTCCATCTGTCTGTCATGTTCCAGAAATCCAAACACTACAGATCAAAAGTATTCGATAAACTAACCCTTCACTTGGTAACATTTGTCAATAACCCATCATGCTATAATCACACACAGTACCTCCTATGTGCACACACCAAACAGATGCATTACAATTTACATGCATTTAGCATGTAATGAGTGGCATTCACTTTCTTCTGGAGAAGGAAAACGTACATACAAGGGCATTCATACTAAAAAGGACAGCTGTCAAATAAAGAAATCTTATGAACAACCATCAAAAACTAATTTGCTCAGCTCATTTTCTTTAGTTTATTTGGCCCAGGGGTTTGTACCAGTGTGGAAAGGTGAACTCATTATATTCAAATAGTTTTAAATTAATCATAGACATGAGAAAAAAAAATGTCAGAGATCTAAAACTCCTTTTAACCACTTTGATCTTGAATTGCAGAGGTCATCTGTAAATAAGACATGAAACATTGAGTGCTATTATGATTCTAGCAGTTTATAATCTTCTAATAGGGGATACATAGCTTTTTATTTACCATACAGAAATACAAAAAGTAATGAAAATGTGTCTGAAATGCATTTGTGCAGCATTTACCCCTTGTTAACCTGACTGCAAGAGTTAATTTACCAGTAGGTATGCTAGCATAGCAAAAACAAAAACAGTCCATGTTTCAGTTCTTTGTATAGCTTTGAATACACATTTGTACAAAATGCAAAATTCTGCTACCACTTGTGGATTGCCTGAAATGGTCCACGTGTTTGAACCGACATGACTTCAAGTCAACAGTAGTTTAATGTGGCAGAAAGGACAAGTTTCCCTTTATCGTCGGTTCACAAAATGGATTTGTTTTTGCATTTGCACTCACCATCTTCAACGTTTTCTTTTGCGCCTTCAGTTTGAAGCATCTGTTCTGTGGCTTCCTTCCTTTATATGGTGTATGGCAGCGCCACGTACAGGCCTGGCATAGTTATTTCAGTGTTTCGGTCATTTTCTGGGATTTCTTGTGGAGAAAAACATTTCTAGGAATGATGCCATGTTTATAAGGAAAATTATCCTTGATTGTTTTGGAAAGACATCATACCCTTGATGACTGACTTTTTTATTGTTGCTGCTGTTTTGGTTTGATCTCTTGATCCATTTATGTGCTTAAATCAGCTGGGATCTTCTATTTCAAACCAATTAGCATTTGAACATAGTAGCATTTAAGGAACAACAAAGAATTGTGTCCACCAAGAAACAGGGATAGAATCAAGCTGTTTAAGAAGTCACTTCTGTGTGCCCACAAAGTCGAAATATTTGTATCCTTAAAAGGAATTGTGTTCAGCTGTTAGATCTTTAATACAATTTTAAGAATATTGTTTGATCAGCTTCTTCATGAAAAAATATCTATTGTCTTAAACACTGAAGGTTTCCAAAATGTCTCTTTTTAATGTCAATAAAGTCAACCAGCTTACTGGAAATTAAACTCTTGGCCCGGAGGAAAGAGAAAGCAAGAATGGGAGAGAGTTATTGAGCTGAAGAGAAACTCAGATAAAGGAGTGCATCATGGAGGCCATGGGCGTGGCTGCTTCCATCTTTGTAGCTCTCTCATTGGCATGCTTTGCATCTTCAGGCTTTTAAGCGATTAGGGAGCTGCTGAGACCGTGCCGTCCAAGCATAGCTTCATGTCGATGTTCATTTGTATGCCAATAAACAAATGTGCCCCCGGATTAAAGCTCCAATACACAGTGCAAATTCAGCAAAGTAAATGACATTTTCTATGTTCATCTCGTCAGTGTTGTGGCCCTTCGACACTCACTTTTAAGACTGTCCAAAAGATGGGCATCAGACCAACAGAAGCAAGGGATGAGCAAAAATTAAAAAATTAAAAAAAATAGAAAGAGAAGTCTAATTCAAAAGGCAAAGCTCTCAATTTACCGATCAATCTACGTTCCCACCCTCATCTATGGTCATGAGCTTTGGGTTATGACCGAAAGAACAAGATCTCGGATACAAGCGGCTGAAATGAGTTTTCTCCGCAGGGTGGCTGGACTCTCCCTTAGAGATAGGGTGAGAAGCTCAGTCATCCGGGAGGGACTCGGAGTAGAGCCGCTGCTTCTCCACATCGAGAGGAGCCAGTTGAGGTGGCTCGGGCATCTGGTTAGGATGCCTCCTGGACGCCTCCCTGGTGAGGTGTTCCGGGCATGTCCCACCGGGAGGAGACCCAGAGGAAGACCCAGGATACGCTGGAGGGACTATGTTTCTCGGCTGGCCTGGGAACGCCTTGGGATTCCCCCAGAGGAGCTGCTCCAAGTGGCTGGGGAGAGGGAAGTCTGGGCCTCCCTACTTAGGCTGCTACCCCCGCGACCCGACCCCGGATAAGCGGAAGAAAACGGATGGATGGATGGAAGTCTAATTATTGTAAAACTAAATACACCATTTTTAAAAGTCGGTTTCATATGCAACGGTTCTATTGAGTGCCCTCAATTTTACCCATCAATCTGCAATTTCCACTCTTTACTCTCTCTTTGTAAACATCCTGCAGGTCTTATTATTTCTTCGCTCTCATCCTCCTCCTCCTCTTTTGCCTTTTCCTTTCTATCTCTGCTGGGCTGTCGGTTTCTTTCAGTGCCTGACACATCCCTTTTGCTAAAAGCAGTTAAATCAGTCTGTGAATATTCCAATCCTGAGATAAGAAAAGACGGCTTTGTCCTGCTGCACTCTGGGTAATGCTGTTCTCCATTGTTGGCTGACAGGGCTCCATAGAGGAGCAGGTTTAAATGCTGATAGCATCTTCACCCTGCGTGGACACAATGGCAGATAAAAAGCCTATCCGCCATGACATACACATGCCAACATCTCCCAAACAAGCCACCAATCATATCATTACAGGGGAAGCAGGGGAAAGGTGTTGTAACGCCAAATAAAGGCACAAGATAAACAGTCAATATTGCAACTACAGTATCAGTGAATTCCTAAGGGACTTGATAGAGCAAATGCAGTTATTATCTTGTTCTGTTTACATTTTGTAGCTGCAGTGACCAATCGTGTGCGGTTGGGTCTGAACCTCCACAGTGGTCTGCAGCTTTATATGACACAGGTGGTCCACTTATGCTCACAAAATGTTTTCAGGTTCCATTTTTCATTTCACTGAGAATGTTCTGCTAGTTTATAGAGTCCTGAAAAGTCACCACCCCCTCTCTCTACAAGCTGACCAAGTGCCCAATCAACAATCAGCGCCGGCCAAAGCAAACCTGTAATTTTGGACCCCGCAATCATTTCCATCAGATGCTTTGTTGTCCTTCACAATGAGTTGAAAATTTAAATGACAAAGAGTACTCTGCTTTAAGATATCTGCAGACAGCTACCAAGGACAGCAGGGACATGAGGCATCGGGCAAAATGGAAAACCTAGACAGACATGACTCCTCAGCTTCAAAATAAAGCACCATTTACAAACCAACAATCTAAAAGCTGCTCAGAGACAAAACATGCCTGGGTCTGGCCGGTAGACAAAACCTGGAGGGTAAAAATCAACAAGATGCCACTTAAACCCCTTTATATAAGACAGAAAGTGTTTACTAATGTTATGTTTTCACATTTAAATTGTTTATATGAGATTTGATAACAGTGGCAAAAGCCAAAAAACAAAAGAGATCTGCTAGTTTTATTTGTCATTTAACAGTTCTGCCCTAGCCTGGTTGATACCAGACCCATGTCCTTCACTTCGCTTTGGACTAGGGTCTGGCATCTCTGCCATAGACAACGATTTCTCCTGGAGATTTTTGAATGGACCAATCAGAGAACAGGAGGCAGAGTTTTGTTAGTTTAGCCTGACGAGGTCCAGGCTATCAGATAAATTGCTCAGAAACCACTCGGTGGATATTTTTTCTGCCACCAGTGTGTAATTATATGTCTTTAATTTACTGACTGTTGGCCTAGATGAAACATTTGAGATAAAATTCGATTTTTTATCATTTATTTTCGTAGCGCACCCGAGGCTGTTTGGAAAATATCAAACCGAAACTATTTAATATCCAGCAGATTTGACCATTTCGTGAATTGATTTAGGAACTGTTAAGCTCAGGAACACTTCTGATATAACGTCAGCTATGAACTATATTTTTTCTCAGCAGAGAAATAATAGTTTTTTACCTTGTTTTGATGAAAATTCGTTCGTGGCGGCAGCCATTTTGAATGACGACGTCAGTCGACATCGTTCAAAACTCCGCCTTCTGCTCTCTGATTGCTCAGGAACACTTCTGATATAACGTCAGCTATGAAATCTATTTTTTCTCAGCAGAGAAATAATAGTTTTTTACCTTGTTTTATTGAAAATTCCTTCGTGGCGGCAGCCATTTTGAATGACGACGTCAGTCGACGTCGTTCAAAACTCCGCCTTCTGTTCTCTGATTGGTCCGGTCAAAACCTACCGGAGACATCCTTGTGGATGGGAGAAATGCCAGACCCAGCAGTGAAGGGAAATGAGAATTGAGCGGAGCTGCGTAGGAATGGCGAGGGCCAGGCTAGTTCTGCCCCTGAATAATGAATAAATAAGTTTGTTCTCTGATCAGTCTAAAAAGTCTGAAACATCCAGACATTGTGTGTGATTTTCCTATATCTGTCACTACCGGGGAGCTGGGAGATAAAAAGTTAAACTGTGCTGATTTCATCATCAGTTTATTGATCAAGTCATCTCCTGAGTTTTGTTCTAATGGTACGTCCAGACCGAACGCGTTTTGAGCTGCAGGAGCGTCCGGTTTACATGCAAACTCAATGGGGGATGCGCCTCCAGGGGTCGCGTGTCACGTCCGTTTCGAGCGGTATGGAAGGGGCGACTGAGCGTTTTCCGTGCACGTGAGCCTACGGTAGCCTCCACAGCTCGACTTGAAAATGCCGAAGATTTCGCCGTTCAACGCGCCTGTCAACCAATCAGGGAGAGTCGGGAAGGAGAGAGAGGGAGTCAGCTATGTGACGTGGTAACGAGGGGGACGGGTGTTGCGCAACTGTGTGACGTATTGTTTGTGAGACACGGAAATAACCCGCGAAGTCCTGTTCATGTATGGAGGAGAAATAAAACGGGGCGGCCGTGATGTAGTGGTAATGGCAGTCGTCCCCCGATCGGAAGGTTGGAGGTTTGAATCCCGCGTCCGGCCACCATGTGTTGTTGTGTCCCTGGGCAAGACACTTAACCCCAAGTTGCTCCTGGTAGGTCTGGATGGCGCCTTGCAAGGCAGGCTACCACTACCGGTGTATGAATGTGTGAATGAATGGGTGGATGGTTGGTATTGTAAAGCGCTTTGGGGCTCCTCACAGGGGGCTGGAAGGCGCTATATAAATAAGCTCCATTTACCATTTACCATAAAAAGGACTAGTGCATTAACAGAATACCCGAGTTTTCGACAGATCGAGTGCTTTGACTTCTATCGAGGCTTTTTTGTCCACCTCGAGTACCCGTAGTGACGTCATCACGTCACATTTCACAGCGCGCGAGGTAGCTTTTAGCTTTTAGTAGACGCCACAAAATGGATTCCTTTGTGCGCACGGATGTAAATGGAGCAGGCAGTCTTGTCAAAAAGGTAAAACAGTTTTTAATTTATAAAATGCGCTATTTCCTGTTGATTTTCTGTTCTCTGACCACCGTAGATTGTGACTGGCAGCAGGTGGCGGTGTTGCATTGCAGGCCACATATATAACACGGCAGCTTCCTCTCTCGTTTCACAAACAAAAGCAACATATTAATCTCTCTAGACCTATTAAAAAAACCTATAAACACATTAATCTCTAAAAGTAAACCTAAATTGCACAGCACTTCAGGCTGTGGTGCGGTGTTGCCCCATTTGTTTTTCAGTTTCGGTTTCAGCGCCGCACGGTATACTTTCACTTTTAATATTAATAATAATAACTAATAGTTTTGTTTTTCCTGTGACTTATCTGCAGTATGATAAATGATAGGAGCATAATAAATGCTCCCAATGTTTTGTTGGTCTTTTTTTTCTTTTTGTAAAGACGGTTTTTATGCATTTATATTTATTTATTTATTTTGCATCATAAGACACTGTGACGTCATCGGCTACTCGAGCGTCGTTCGAGTTTTTTTATGTTAATGTCGATGTTAAAAATTATGTACTCGTTCAACCCCTAAAAAGGACCTTGCTTGACGGAGTGCCAGTGAGGAAGTCAGGATATCGGGTAAGTTTTGAACTGTAAACTTTTCACGTTTAGCAAGT